>CM052089.1:17549501-17563807 GCA_028453745.1 Agapostemon virescens
TTATTTCCTGAAAATGCTGATTCTGCAGAAAACTCTTAGCTCCAGGGAATCAATCTTCAATGTTCTAATTAAAAGAAGCTACCTGTAGCTTTCTTTAATGTTTCAACAATGTCCATACAGTTTTTCAAAGCAAAATGTTTTTCATTCCGCAAAATGCTCGACGTTGGTCCCTTGTTTTTTCGGAAAGACTTTACGAGACATACGATTTTCAACGTTCATTGTAATACCAACAACGCTGTGCGGAACATTGCGAATCCATTCAAACTGCGCGTTGCGTTGTCACGAAAGATGGACGAGACTATCAGTTGCACGTCCTATTCGATGAAATAGTCACAGCATCAACAATGAGAGAGAAGAAAAATCGTTCCCCGAACTTTCTATCCGCAACGCGTGCGAAGGTTTTGCTGAGCTGAATAATATCTTGCACAAGCTTGTCTGAAATTATTTAAACAAAGCGATTATCACTAAAACATTGCATCTTCAAACAGTGCATAATTTCTCCTGGCGTTGATTTTACACCGAAATTTTTACAATAATTTTTATATCGTCTACTTAACAATTTTCAGATGTGCGAAATAACCAGAATGGAATACGCGTCTCACAGATTTCTAAAATAATTTTTATAATAAATTGCGCATTTCCCAACTTAGGCTTGTCGAACTTCTAAGGAAAACTAAACAATCTCTTCAGCTTCTTAACACGTTAAACGCTATGTCAGTCCCTAGGGACTATCAATTTTATAAATTAATATGTTATAAATATTTTCTATTGCTACTCATTTTTCAGAAACAAGCAAATGAGTTTATAATTAATTAAATAGCTCATGCGTCGCTGGCACTCTATGTGTTAAGAAATCGGTAAAATTTGAAGTGCTGTGCGTACGAATAATACTAATAAATTTTATATGCACGAAAGTAAATGAACCATGTACGATATAACTATTCCAGGTAGAAAGAATATCTCGATTTTGGAATTAAAATTGCTTGGTGTGCAAAGGGTTAAAGTTAGAGACAAAATAGCTCGCGTTCAACGTGTTAAGACAGTTTTCAGATTTAATATATCGCAATTAATAATTATCCGAAGGTTCCGCAGGCCTTGCGTGAATTTTACAAGAACCTCCAAATATTTGCACAGCTCAGCAAAATCCGTACACCGTTGTTTAACCGGGCTTGTTTGAAAAGAGGGGAATTTCCGAGGTAGAAAAGGGAACGCAACGGTTTGATTTCGAAGGGTGGTCCAAGGGACGCGTATTATCCGTCGCGTTCTTATTTAGACTTCTACGTTGATGCACCGAGATACGCTAAACAAACGCGCAACGCGAAATGCGCTTCCGGAAAGCTGTTTAATTGCGTAGCGTCGGGCGAAAAGCGTCAATTAAATGCGTTTCGAGCGGCGGGGCGCAACGACCAGACAAAGGGAAAACGGAAAAAAAGAAAGAACAAAAAAATATGAAATTGCATGATTACGTGACCGTATGAGAACGCTTGCAAGTATTTCAGGATGCTCTGATCTACGACGTATATAATTAAAAAAAAAGAGAAAATGAACAGTAAAAAATTACTTCCTTATCCTACGGCGCAGAAACTGTGCCTATCACTTTCTCTTTTGTTGCAACTCTGGTGCCTTGTATCGCTGTAACACACACACACACACACACACACACACACGTAGAAACAAGTGCAATTTCAATTAGTCCATACCGTTGCCAGATTACACCATGGAAACTTACTGAAAAGCAACGACACGAAAAGCCAATACTCGAACGGTTGAGAAACCTGCCGTGATTTTTCGGTGAATCACACCGTCCGATACATTCGACCGTTGTTTTGCAATTCTTTATTGTTAGTTTACCTACACTGCATTTTACGTTCTACACGCTAACAGCGTAGACTGTAGTTACTTTATAGAAACTCTTCATAATCGTAACGCCATTTTTAATGTACCAGGGGGGTGGATTTGTTAAACGGTAAACTTTACTGTAAGTTTGTTTTGAAATTTGCTCTCTGTCCTCGTATATGCATTTTCAAAGAACTTAATTGAAATGTGACCTGTATGCTCCAACGTAGATCGACATCGGCTGTAGAATTGAAGATAATGAGAATTTGTTAGTTAATCGATTTTGTAGAGCTTTTAACAAGGTATAGAAAGGAGAAATCTAGATTACATAGTCAAATGACAAGTTAGTCAAGGTTTTTTAGAAGTGCCATTGAAAATTGGAAAAAGCAGGAATGCAATTTTTCGATTTATATTTCCAACGACCGTAGTCCAGACTAAATCTATATGGTCCAACGAAGATTAAAAGCCATTAAAAATGACTTGAATCCTATGCAGGCTAGTTCATACATTTTTAAAGCTCCTGAAGAGATCCGAAAAGGGAGGGAACTAATTTGAATAGTCAAGTGACGATTTTGTTAGCTAGGTTTCAGCATAAACACTGTAGAAGCTTTCCCAGAACACTCATTAACCCTTAAAGCGGACTGTTTTTACTAGTTTCAAAATTGAAGCCCAGGCTAGTTCATCAATTTATCAAAGATGCTAACAGAGTATAAAGGCATAAAAAATAATTTGTTAACTGATGATTTTTTTTGTTAGGTTGCAGTATGGACAGTGCAGAAACTTCTTAGAGAGTTGGAAAGAGCAGATAGACGACCCTAAAGTCTACAATCCCAAAAAACCTAACCCAGACTTAGCACAGACTGTTTTTACTAGCTACAAAATAGAGGATGATTAAAATCCTGTCTAAGCTAGTTCATCAATTTTCCAAAACTCCTAACGAGATCCAAAAAAAGAGGAAATTAATCTCAACAATAAAATGACGATTTTCCCAGTCAGGTTTCAACATGAACATTGTAGAAACCTTCCCAGAAAGTTAGGAAAAGCCAGACACACTATCCTCAAGTCTACATTCCCAAAGAATCTAACCCAGACCTAAAACAGACTCTTTTTACTAGCTACAAAATTGAAGATGATTAGAGTCTTTGTCCAGACTAGTTCATCAATTTATCAAAGCATCTAACGAGGTCCAAAAAAGAGGAAATTAATCTGATTAGTCAAGTGACGATTTTCCTAGCCAGGTTTCAACATGAACACAGTAGAAACCTTCCCAGATAGTTGGAAAGAGCAGGAACATGATTCTAATGTCTACATTTCTAGTAAATCTAACCCACATTTAAAACAGACTCTTTTTACTAGTTACAAAATTGAAGATGATTAGAGTTCTGTCCAATTTAGTTCATCAATTAGCCAAAACTCCTAACGAGGTCCAAAAAACAGGAAATTAATCTGACCAATCAAATGACGATTTTCCTAACCAGGTTTCAACACGACCACTGTAGAAATCTTCCCAGATAGTTGGAAAAAGCCAGACACACGATCCTCGAGTCTACATTCTCAAAGAACCTAACCCGAACTTAAAGCAGACTCTTTTTACTAGCTACAAAATTGAAGATGATTAGAGTCTCTGTCCAGACTAGTTCATCAATTTATCAAAGCATCTAACGAGGTCCAAAAAAGAGGAAATTAATCTGAATATTCAAGTGACGATTTTCCTAACCAGGTTCAAACACGAACACTGTAAAAACTGTTCCAGAAAGTTAGAAAGAGCGGATACATGATTCTAAAGTCTACATTTCCAAAGAACCTAACCCAGACTTATAACAGACTGTTTTTACTAGGTACAAAATTGAGGATGATTAAAATCCTGTCTAAGCTAGTTCATCAATTTATCAAAACCTTTAACGAGTTCGAAAAAAGAGAAAATTAATCTGAATAATTAAGTGACGATTTTGCCAGACAGGTTTCAACAGGAACACTGTAAAAACTACCCCAGAAAGTTAGAAAATTCCAGACACACGTTCCTCGAGTCTACATTCCCAAGCAGTCCACCTTAATTATCCCGAAAAATCGAAAAAAAAGGATTCACCGAAAACGATTAATCAGCTCCCACAAGCTAGCATAAAATTCGGCGAGAAAATAGGAAAGAGCGTGGAACCTGCTCCTCGGGAACAGTGTTTCCAAAGAAAACCGTAGGAAAGGCTACTTGTCCGACTGGACCGTGGCTTAACGAGGTCTCGTTGGAACTCGTTCCCATTCGGCCGATGATCCAGACCGATCGGCTCGGATCTTCTCACGGGTCCATCTCGAACGGCCTCGATTTATGGAGGCTGATCACGCCAGGTCGATCTCTGGTCCGACGCGTATATCACTCGTACACGCGCGCGCGCGTTCGCTCGCTCGCCTGTATCCTGGAACCAGCCGAAGAAGGTGTTCCAGGGGCCTGAATTAATTATCGCGACGCGATCGATCATGGTGGACGGGTGGATCGAGCCGCGAAATGTCTCTATCCGGCACCGGTGGTTAGTCGGTTAGGCGATCGACGAAGACTTCTCTCGTCTCGCCTTCTCCGTCCTTGGGGATGCGCGCGGAGATCGTCGACCGTCCGCGAACTCCTCTTCTTGATATCCTTGAGGAGGAACCCGAGATTGAGGGAAGCTGACCCTTTATTCTCCTTTTTTTCCCGCGGATAACAGACGCACGAACGCTTAAGGATCTCGCGATGATTCGCCCGGAGGTAACGATCATGCGAGAGAAGCTTTTTCAAATGGTATCCCTCTCGCAACGCGCGGCTCGCTGATTTTTCTTTCGGCCCCGGAGATTCTTTTTCTGGCCTCGATTGCTATTCCGTGCCGGGCAATCTTCATTATAATCGAGAAAAGGGAAATTGCCCATTCCAGATAGAAGAACCTACCGTCCGCGTTAATTGATAGTCTTCGTCGTTAGTGGACAGCGATTCTTTCCTCGAAGGTTCGTTCCTCAGCATTCGACTTCGATTGCCACGTCACACATATATGTGTGACAGAATTGTCTATGCATATTTAAAAATTAATTTGTACGTTAATGTATTCGTTCTATCCAGTTTAATTAATATCTGGAGAATACAAAATGGTTGAAAGATAACTTTGTGTCGTACGTTCTAGATTTTCAATCGTTGCTTCATTATGTAAATTGATTTTGGGGAATTTTGTTAGTTCGGCAGTTAAAGTGTTAACACTAAACCTCTCGGAACCGGTAGAAACGATTTTATTTGATTTAATAAAATGATGTTTTATTTTATTTAGAATCGTTCAAGGTATGGCTTGCGATTAAGCGAATAGATTTAGTAATAAATGCGGGCTTGTCGTTTTTATTTTACTTTATTGCTTGATTCCAGGTCGAATCGTTGATCGAATCGGTTGAAATTGATTGCATTCTCAGACACATTTATTTGTTTATCATTTTTTAAAATTGAATGCATAAAAGTTTCGAAAAGGGTATATCAAATTCTTTCCAATTGAAATTCTAGGAGAATAATTGCAGAATACAGTGGTCAGTTTTATCTTAGTTCGATGATAGCGTTTATATGTTATGTTTATAAAGCACTGCATGCGTTTACTATGTTTATAAAGTACTGCGGAACAATTATAAATTTTTCAAAGAGCAGTAGATTTCCATTCTTAAATTTATAACTTGATATTGTTACGTGCATAGTGTCCGCTGATTATTTATTGTGCATTAGACGAACGAGGGTTTGCAAGTGACGGCTGATAGCACAAAGGAAATGAAATACAATTGGTATATTGTTAGTAAATAATTATAGAATCGAATATTATGGAGAATATTTTCTTCGTCGTGTGTCCAGGAGAAGTGTGAGCATCGTTTGTAATAATTGATAGTGTATTTATGAACGAATATAATCTATAATTACAATTACAATATTTAATTACAAAACTCTTAATTTGTAGATAGATATAGTTATAATAATCTGTACAAATGCGTAAGATGAGCATGTCTCCCAGATGGAATCTGCAACCGCTAATACTGACTAATGAAACAGAGCGCAGATATTTTTTGGTACGGCAGAACTCTGATTACCGAGATGCATTGCATATTAAAATGCAAACGAATCCATAATTGTTTGCTGATCATCGATCCTTTAAAAATTGATGCACAAAATGAAACGTTTTGGAACATTTTAAACTATTTTGAATCGCTTGGAAATAGTTGAAACTGTTTTGAAACGCTTGGAAATATTTGCAACAATTTTGAAGCTCTTGGAAACATTTCAAACTATTTGGGAACGCTTGAAATTATTTTGAAACACTGAGAAACATTCGAAACAATTTTGGAACACTTGGAAACGTTTGAAACGCTTGGAAACGTATGAAACTATTTTGAACCAATTTTGAAACGCTTGGAAATAGTTGAAAATATCTTGGAACGCTTGGAAATATTTGCAACCATTTTGAAACACTTGGAAACATTTGAAACAATTTTGGAACGCTTGGAAACATTTGAAACTATTTTGAAACGCTTGAAATTATTTTGAAACATGAAGAAACATGAAGAAACAATTTTGAAACGCTTGGAAACATATGAAACTATTTTGAAACAATTTTGAAACGCTTGGAAACACTTGAAACCATTTTGAAACTATGTTGGAACAGTTGGAAACATTTGAAACAATTTTTAAACATCTAGTTGTCTTAACTACCAATACTTGGTAATTAAGTTTAGTTGAAAATAGTTAAGGATAATTAATTTTGTATCTTTTAGAAATCCAAGATTTTCGCTTCTTGATTAACTTTTAACAAAATTTAACAATCAGAATTCTGCTGTACGTCGCACAAAAGAAAAAAGAAACTCGCACAATGCTGTCAGTCGAGGTTCAACCAATCCCATCCGCCATCTTCTCGTCGCACAAAAATTTCATCGCTCCGAAAACCCCGTGGTCCATTCTCGAAAAACGAAACCTATCCAACCGATAGGCTTCTTAAAGTCCATAACACTGTTACAAGTAAAAGAAACACCCATGAGTACACGGGGTGTTTGATCAAGCATAGGGTGTTTTCCATAATTATTTTAATTAAAAATCTATCGCTTCTGATTTTTAAAAGAGGATATTGAACATCGTCGGTGTTTCTTCAATGTGTCAGGCAGCTATAGGGATAGCGGTGTACTGTACGAACACGCAAAGCTAGCTAGTCGAAGGAGGAAGCGTCTGATTGGTAGTCTGGCATCCCCTCCACTGTCTAGCCAGTCCTTAAAATCGGATCTATAGAATTTTATGAAACTTGTACAATTTTTCGGCAACATTAACTTGGTAAATATTTTACTAAAGATTCTAAACAAGTTTTACTAAAAATTCAATTTTCAAGGGGCGTGGCTTCTCGACTTCGAAGAGGCCAATAGAGTATCTCAAGTGCAAGCACCGCCCCTAATTACTGTAAACTCTCTTAATTCCTTTCTCTACTAAAAAATATGTTAAACTTTCCTCTGGAAAATTTTCTCTGTTTTACCCCCTCCAACGAACTTACATATCGTTTCCGCACAGTACACCGAGCCTCCCATCGCTCTTCAAGGAGCCAGACCACTAGACGCGGAACAGTATAATTTATCCTGTCGGAAGCCTCGTTGTGCGCACTTTGTGCCCTACTTTTCCCCATGGAATAATAGCATAAGTGCTCGTGATACAGCCGTGGAGTCCCATAGCAGCTCGAATATCCTTCGGACGAAGGTCGGTAGGTAGCCCGCGAAGAAGAACAGGGTTAATGACGATGTTGGCGGCGAGAACGATGACGCGGATCCCATGACTCGGATCCTCGAGGAGTGATTGCTTGATTCGATGAGTTACGGGGCCCCATGGCTCTGATCTGCCGGTCAGAGTTTGTCCTGAAGGGCTTGGCGAAGCTCCTCCGTCGCTTTGACCACGTCCTGGCTCTGTCGAAGGTAGATCTCCGATCTGGTGTACTGCACCGTCGAGTTCGATCGTCTGATGGAGTTCCCGCTGCCGAATTTTGGCCGTGGAATTCTCACGCGTTGCACGTCGCTCAACCAGGACTCCATGGTGCTCGTTTTTCGACGGACTGAAACAGAAACCGGACCGGCGATCCCTCTTAATCAACCTCCGTTAGGATGTGACCGCGAATCGGCCATGGGGCGGGACCGATTGCTCGGTTTTTATGGGGGATCGTCGATATTTGCGACTCGACTTTGAGACGCCTTTCGCGAAAACTGGGAAATTTCTTAAGGGAATTATTCAAGAATTTTGCATTTTGGATTTTGTATGTTTATTCTAGAAATGGCCAAGCGAAATTGATTCTTTAATTGTGTGATTATTAGCACAGAAATTTTTGACATTATTCGGGGATGTTTAGGCACTTGATTTTGGGGCGGTTTTATATTTATGATGATATTAAAGAATTTTGTGGTACACAAAATGATGCAGTCTAATAGGTAGAGGATTGGTACTCGATAAAATGGTACACTGCAATAAATTAAAAATTGTGTGATTATTAGCACAGAAATTTTTGACATTATTCGGGGATGTTTATGCACTCGATTTTGGGGCGGTTTTATATTTATGATGATATTAAAGAATTTTGTGGTACACAAAATTGTGCCCAGTCTAATAGGTAGAGGATTGGTACTCGATAAAATGGTACACTGCAATAAATTAAAAATTGTGTGATTATTAGCACAGAAATTTTTGACATTATTCGGGGATGTTTAGGCACTCGATTTTGGGGCGGTTTTATATTTATGATGATATTAAAGAATTTTGTGGTACACAAAATGGTGCCCAGTCTAATAGGTAGAGGATTGGTACTCGATAAAATGGTACACTGCAATAAATTAAAAATGGTAGATTTTAGTAACTAGAGGATTCTTAGTCAGAAATGGTATACTAAACTGTATAGAGGATTAGTACCGAAGATGGAACACTGTGACAGGTAGAGGATTGCTATAAAAAATGGTACACTAAACTGTATAGAGGATTGGTACTAAAAAATGATAGATTGTAATAGGTGCAGGATTGCTATTCAAAAATAAAACACTAATAGATAGAGGATTGCTACACCAAAATAGTACACTGTAACAACTAGAAGAATGGTATTAAAAAATGGTAAACTGTGACAAGTAGAGGATTGTTACGGAAAAATGGTACACTCTAGCAGGTAGAGGATTGGTACCCAAAAATTGTACACTAAATTATGTAAAGGATTGGTTCCAAAAAT
Organism: Agapostemon virescens; assembly: GCA_028453745.1. Taxonomy (NCBI): domain Eukaryota; kingdom Metazoa; phylum Arthropoda; class Insecta; order Hymenoptera; family Halictidae; genus Agapostemon; species Agapostemon virescens. Next base: position 17,558,555 of record CM052089.1, read on the forward strand.
TTTACACTAAATCATGTAGAGGATTAGTACCTAAAAATGTTATACTGTAACAACTAGAGAATTGGTACCCAAAAATGCTATACTGCGACAACTACAGGATTGATTCCGGAAAATACTACACTAAAGTATGTAGAAGATTGGTACCCAAAAATGGTACACTTAACCATGTAGAGGTTCGATACCCAAAAATGGTACACTTAATCATGTAGAGGATTGGTTCCAAAAAATGATACACTGTAACAATTAGAACATTGCTACCCATAAATGGTGCATTGTAACAGATAGAGGATTGGTACCCCAAAAATGGTACACTATAGCACGTAGAGGATCGGTACCCAAATTTGCTACACTCAATCATGCAGAGGATTGGTACCAAAAAATGGTACACTGTAGCACGTAGAGGAACGATACCCAAATATGCTACACTAAATCATGCAGAAGATTGGCACCAAAAAATGGTACACATTAGTACAGTTGGTAGACATTAATTTTGAAGTGTTCACAGAGAATCGTAGGAGTGATTTAGTTCGACAAACATGATAGGTTCGCAGTCAATTAAGGACACGTTCGATTTCAGAATAAATAGATTGTTAGAGGATCTTTGAAGGATTGTGTAAATCGGTCCGGTTGATTGAAATTGATTACTGCGATTTAATTGGTGCTTTCATAAAGTGGAGGCTGGAGGTTCCGAGGAATAAAAATGATAGGTACATTTTGATTGATTGGTTAACCTAGTTCCTCGACTCGCAGCAATTATTCAATCAAAATATAGAAAATGGAAAAGGCGTGTCTCCTAATTGCATTACCGCGGCCTCGCTGTTTCAAACGTTTATACTACTCGCGGAATATTTAAACAAAGAAAATAATATTTAAAAAGAAAAAAACAAATTGAATTTCTAAAATTCACAATTTTAAACTTTCTCATTTGCAATATTTCTTCGTTGGTAGACCGATACAACAAATTTCGTTGGAAACGATTACATTTTCTCGAATGGTACAAAGTGGAACGTCGCCTGTTTGATATGACACACCCGTAACCTCACTGCCGAGCAAAGAGAAAGTTTTAAAATCCATTTTCTGGCCGATCTATAGGCCAAGCTTATCAATAAGGAAACCTGGCCAGTGAATCAACGCGGTTCGAAGAAGTATTAATATTTATCTTAGCACTTGTTCGAAGAAAGCGTCGTTTAATACTAAACCTACCATAAGACGTCAAATGACCCTTTCCATATTTTCTATTTTACAATTACTGACGTTAGAAAATTGTCTTCGCAGAAATCGATTCGATGGATTTTTCTATTCCAACATACATTGTAATAAAAATGGCACACAGTCCAAATAAATTAATTTTTGTCACTTTTATAGGACAATATACATTAGCCAAGTTTACTGCTCGGTAGGTTTACTGTTAACTGCCAAACGAGTCGTTTTGACTGGTCCCTAGTTTTCTCTTTCGCAATTATTAAAGTTATAAAAATGCTTTCATGAGAAATCTTCCGATGTGCTTCTTTAATGACGTACTTTTAATAGATGCAGTCTCGCGATTATTACAAAGCAACGTACATCGTCAGATTTATCGTTCGGTAGTTCCAGCGTTGAACAACAATTTCATTTTCTCCGATCGAGGATCTCGATGAACGATGATTTTTACACTCCAGAAAATCAACTTTCTGTTCTACAAATAGGGCCCCATTCAACAAATATTGCTCCGCGGAGAAATTTTTCTAAACGCGCGCTAAGTGGAACGATCTAATCACTTTCATATTACCATTCTTCTTCACAGTTTGTTGCTCGTCAGTTGTAAATGATAATCTCTGCTTATTAATGTTCGAATGATGAGCTAATCCTTTTCGCATGCTATTTTGTATTAACATAACTTCTTGCTTTTTTATCCGAAGGATACACACGGTTAATTGGTGTACAGCGCATCGCTGTTAGCGCAACTTAAATGAAATTATATTTAACACTGCGCGGGCTATATGGGACTACGTCGTATTTAATTATTATGGTGTCAGGTGAACCGTTGAGCAACTGTTAAATATTTATCTCTAAGCATTGTTCCGTGTCTAGAGTACAGATTCAAAACTCTTAATTGACTATGTAACGGTTCGTAGTTTGCTGGAAAAATATATTTATCTTCGTTAGCAGAACGATGAGCAACGCTCTTGGATTTTTTATTAGGATTCTCTTATTGGTCGAGTTTAGAGAAGTTCGTCGAACCGCACTCATCGAACAGCAATTTATTAATTCATCATTATTTTAAAAATATAAAAATGCATTATGATCTTCTCTAAAGTAGAACAAATTTAAGTTTGTGCAAAAATTAACGAATTAGATTGTAGACATAATTTATTATGGTTCTACAGTAGCAGCATATTCAAGAATTTTTTAAAAGACAACCAGTAACAGGATCATTATTTTAAAAGTGGATAAATGTAGTTTGATCTTCTCTGAAGTAGAACAAATTTAATTTTGAGCAAAAATTAAGGAATTAGATTGTAGACATAATTTATTATGGTTCTACAGTAGCAGCATATTCAAGAATTTTCTTAAAGACAACCAGTAACAGGATCATTATCTTAAAAGTGGAGAAATATAGTCTGATCTTCTCTGAAGTAGAACAAATTTAATTTTGTGCAAAAATTAACGAATTAAATTATAGCCATAATTTTTCGTGGTTCTCCAGCATCATCATATTCAAGAATTCTTTAAAAGACAACATGTACCAGGATCATTATTTTAAAAGTAGAGAAATGTAGTCTGATCTTCTCTGAAGTAGAACAAATTTAATTTTGTGCAAACATTAACGAATTAGATTGTAGACACAACTTTTCATGGTTTTACAGTAGCAGCATATTCAAGAATTTGTTAAAAGACAACCAGTAACAGGATCATTATTTTAAAAATCTAGAAATGTAGTCTAATCTTCTCTGAAGTGGAACAAATTTAATTTTGTGCAAAATTTAACGAATTAAATTGTAGACATAATTTTTTGAGGTTCTCCAGCATCATCACATTGAAAAATTTTTTAAAAGTCAACCAGTAATAGGATCATTATTTTAAAAATATAGGAATGCATTCTGATCTTCTCTAAAGTTGAACAAATTTAATTTTGTGCAAAACTTAACGAATTAGAATATAGACACAATTTTTCATGGTTTTACAGTAGCAGCATATTCAAGAATTTTTTAAAAGACAACCAGTAACAGGATCACTATTTTAAAAATGTAGAAATGTAGTTTGATCTTCTCTGAAGTGGTTCGAAATTAATTTTGTCCAAAAAGTAAAGAATCCAATAGTCCACAAAATGTTTCATGATCTTGCAGCATCTTGGAGACTTCCTCCAAACGCAACCAGCGGAAGTATCATCATTTAAATCGATACAGTGAAGCGTTTCTACCTTCTCCAAAATAAAATCGAATAAGTTTGCGTGGAATAGAAATTCAAAAAGACGATGGAAGAATTGTCGAACGGAGCGATGGCGGCTGAGAGGCGATTTTGTTATTCGAGCGAGGTCGAGCCGTGCATTTCGGTTTGTGAATTTTTCACGATTGTGAAAAGTGACGCGTCACGTCTCCGCCATACTGGTTTCGTACAGCACGAAGAAGAACAAACGGGAACGAACGGTGGTCATTGCCAGTCGAGGGCAATGGGTCATGCGAGATACGTGACAGAAAAAAAAGAACCCCGGGAGAATGTCACTGGGCCAAGTCGGCTGGACACTCCAGCTCGCATGATCCGAATCTTAATCAGCCTCGGAAAATCAGACACTGTGCGTTACACCTGAACCTTCACTGGGTCAACTTCGTTATCTCTTCTCCTGTACACTTCTGGATTCCGCAAAACGTTCGATGCCCGACAAGAAAGCGAACCGTGAAACTGACCGAAATCGTCTTCGCGAAATTCCGTGCTGCGCAAAACAGTTCGATTGGTTACCAGTTTCGACGTCTCCGAATTGTCTTTCAGGATCTTCTTCGTCGTCCCCAAGACTGGCCGGTGAGGAAGACCTTGAATTCCGCGACAGTCGGCGAAAATTAGAATCGCGAAGACCTCCGGGAGCTTAAGCGAGATTAAAGTGCCCGAGTTTCTATCTCGTTTCATCCTTGCGGATCGTTCCGTACTAGCCGCGGAAGATTAACCGCCAGGAATGTGAAAACGCAATTTTTAGAACGGCTCTCTGTGCCGCGGCTTTTGCAAAGATTCGAAATTCCTTGCGAGCAATTTGCTTGACCCTCCGAACACGGTGTCGGGCTCTGTTTTCACCCGCAGCATCAAAATCGCCGTTCAACTGTTTACGGAACACTAAAAGCGACTATTTTATGTTACTTTGTAAAATCACCGAGAATCTGGCTATTCAAAGTATTAAATATTTTTAGCAATATATAGTAGAAACACATTTACGGAATTATTTTTTGAAGATAGATTTTTACAATCTCAATATTCGTAAATTGAAAATATTAGGAGCCGCCATTTTGAAAGCGTCCCGTGAATCAGATGCGAAAATCCGATTTTGATGAAACTTATGGGAGCTTATAGTTCTTCGAAAAATATTTGACACGTGTTTTTTCTTATTGGCAACCATCCACTTTGAAGGGGTGAAAACAGCCCTCAAAGTTGGGATATTTTTGAGATATCGTGGAAACCAGAGGTCGAAAATATTTGAATTTCTTTTTAAATTGTGTGTTTTTCAATGGGGAATGTAGTTGCTCAAGAAAATGTTAACAAACGTCTTTTGTTTAAATAATAAAGCTATTGTCAGATTCCGAAGATTGAACTAAAAGAATGATCGTCGATCGAAGATCAACGATAAGTTAAGATATCGGTTGGGTGTTCGTCAATGTTTTTTCTCATTCGCAATCGCAAATGCAAAATTAAAGAGTACTTGATCGGCTAAGTTTAAAATTGTTGATTCTTAGTTAATCGTTACTTGGATCCCTAGATTAATATTCTGTTTAATTAGTAACCGTTTTATCCACGGGAGCAATAAATAATTCGGAGAAGATAATTCCATCAGTAATTTAATCCAAATTGCAGAGCGTCGCGTTAAAAAGGACACGATTCTAGGAATCCATTTTGTTTTAATGGTAATTGCGGAACAGAGTAAACGCTCGGCGCGTCATTATAGTTACATTAAAATCGCGAAAACGGGGAAGATCGCGACATCCGGTCGCAATAAAACGGTCTCCGGAGGACCAAAAGGATCTAAAAGATCTAGAGGATCGAGGAGAGTCGTGTTCGGTTTCCAAGAATGAC
>CM052089.1:17602730-17624045 GCA_028453745.1 Agapostemon virescens
TTAAAAACTGATTAAGATACGTATTTTCTTTTACCAATAATTCGGAGCATGTTTGCGTACACAATGTACGAAATATCGTCCACAACACATACTTCGACAGGATTCTGACATAAGAAATGTAAATATTATTATTAGCAAGCGGGACAAAATAAATAGCACATGTAGTAAATTTACGCTTTCCAGTTACACCGAAGCTCGCGAATTGTGAACATCAACCTTGGAACATGGTGAATAAAATGGTTAATAAATAATAAATTATTTCCTGTTGTATATTCGTTCGAAAAAGGAACTTGCTGGAGAGAAGTTTATTTTTCAGCAGGATAATACTGCAGTGCACACTTGCAAAAGTTTTGGACTGGCCAGTAAGGTCACTCGACCTTAAAATTATTGAAAATTGTTGGGAAAATCATGTCCGAGTTGTATACGAAAATTACAGACAATTTGGAAATATTGCCGAATTAAAAACATGCATTTAAGATGAATGGGAGCAATTACAGTAAAAAATTATTAAAAAGCACAATAAATGTTTGCCAAAGAGAATGATGGCTGTTATAAAATGTAAAAGAGGAGTCACAAAATATCAAGCATTAAATATCATTCGTTGATTTATTGTTATACATAATTTTAAGTTAAATATGCTATCATTGTGTTCCACTATATTTCCTTAAAAGTTCTTTTCTTTTTTAATAAAATTGTAAAGACTTCTTCTTATTATAAATTGTGCCATCTTCTTTTCTTGGAGTGTAAGAGGAAAGGACAAAGTTTTGTAACCGAAGAGGTGGTTGATGAATACGAAATAACCGACGCCATATTTGAATCCACGGTGGGTTAAGAATAATTTGGTTACATATTACAATGTAAAAACAATTTTAAAGTGTGCCATCTTCTTTTCTTGGAGTGTAAGAGGAAAGGACAAAGTTTTGTAACTGAAGAGGAGATTGATGAACACGGAATAACCGACGCCATATTTGAATCCACGGTGAGTTAAAAATAATTTGGTTAAATATTACAATGTAAAAGCAGTTTGTTAATTTTGTTGCAGTGCAACTATTGAAAGTCCCAATAATAGGCTTCCGGTCGGTAAATCGTTAATACACCGGAAATTACGGTTTCAATTCTGTGCCCCGATACTGAGATCCTCGAATCACTCTCATCCTTAATACCATTTCAAACTCTTAATCCTCGATCCTAACGGATCGCAGATTTTTTTATTCCTGCCTCGTACCGACGGTTGCAGATTTCACGTTTCGGTGCTTTCGGAAAATAGCCCGGTGACACAGAAATGAATCCGAAGGACGGTCGACAGAGTGTCTACCGAATAATTCCGAAAAGAGATCAAAGGGCCGCGGGAAAGCGTCCTGTGACATCAATGGAAATCGATTTTAAACGACGCAAACTACCGGCGAGCCTCAAACCGCCATTTTTCTTCTTTCACTAACCATCCAGAAATACATAACCCTCTCCCGGCCCCTTTGTTCAAAGACAGCTGGAAAACGTTAACAACCGTCCTTTATTTTCGAACCCATCGAATTTCTTAACCCTTTGCTCTCCCAACTGTTTCCACTCCAAAGTCTTTTCTTCAAATCTAGAATTTATCTACAAGCTTTCTCCGTTGTTGTTCAAATTTGTAGCAATTCCTCAGAAGCGTTGTAAAAATTGTTTATAACGTGACAATTTTTAATGGAGTCACAAAGTCATCTAAGGATACTTTGTTAACCCTTTGAAGAAGGTTCTCATGCATCCCTTTCGCGTCGAAAAAGAAATTTGTTATTAATCTACGAAGATTGTAATAAATGTGTCCATTTTTCAACTAATAACGATAAACAATGAGGCAAGAGATTAACCCTTTGCACACGCAGCTACTTTTACTCGAAAAAGTAAGCATTTCTTCTGACTTAGGATATTCTCATTCCACATAATTTATTTAATTTATGCATATGATTATTTTGACCTTGCAACAGTTATATTTTCACGAATTTCTTAGACAAGAGCATTAACGATGTAAAAATTGTTTAGAACAGCGGCATAGCAATTCTTACTGGCACCTCGGAGTCGCCATTCGAGTGCAAAAGGTTAGGTTAATTTCCAGGATTCAGGACTTCGTTAAAAATTGTTCGTGACAATTCCGTAGCCATTTTTCCCGACGACTTAATCAATTGGACATCCTTATATCATAGTTCCAGAATAATTTTTAATCGAGTATTAACAAATAGGTGAAAGTATGCGCAAGAAGTGCCACTAAAATCAGATTTTATAAAATTGACATAATTCAAGTGCTACAAGTGATCGATTGCAAAATGACCCATTTCCGGGAGGTGAACGCATCTTCGTCTCGTCGCAAGCACGGTTTCAACGATAGCGAGGTATAAAAATTCCGGATTACAGTTGAAATACGTATAAATAACCCTAGAAACTTTCATAAAGCTGGGTTATTTAGTTTCGCGGGAAAAAATTCTCAAAGCGTAGCTCGAAAGCAGGCCACGGGAAACGGGTGCGCCAACCCTTAAGAATTATAGTCATTGAAACTTCCGCGGCGACTATAGAAAGTCTGCCAAACATTTCATATTTATTGCATTGTTGCGTATAGGTAAACACCGAGGAAAGTTCGAGGAGCGATTGAATAACGGGAACGTTAAAAAATTAACGAACGCCACGGCTTCGCATTTGAACGACAAAGATTTGTGGTTGAATCGAGATTCGTTCGGAGTCGAGGGTTGGGTCACTCGAGGGTTGTCCGAGGAATAGAAAATATTATTTTTGATGGTAAGGGTAGCATCGATAAGCAAGAAGGAGTCACTTGACTCGAACGATCCGATGTGCTAGCCGGATAACAGGAATCGAGGAGAACCGTGCACCCCAACCCTTGTAATTTACTTGAGAGCCTCGGCCCACTCGGTATCCGCAATCGATGGGGTTTCTCTAACTTCTAAGGTCACTCATAAATACGGGACAGGCTGAGATCGATCGGACGGCAATTGCCATCCCGACCAGGATAATTTAAACGGCGATTTTTAATTGCGATTAGGCACGTAGCCAGGCTCCCGTGTTTGGGGAAACGTTCCAAAATCGAACCGGCTCGATAGGACGCGCCGAGGACCGAGTTCCGACATGACGAATGCGGTACAGGAAATTCGGTGCCTTCGTTACTGTGATTAATAACCGCTGTTTACCCTTCTGTTAGCGACACGCGCCAATACAGTGGCCGATTCCTTCGTTTGGTATTGTTATTTTTATTGTTACACCTGATTCTTGTCAAACGGGAGCTGAAAAATTTAATTACGAACCTGATTTCAACGACACTGTAAGTATGGACGCTAATGTGGTTTTATTGGTTTGATGAAAGTGTAAGAGACGAATAGGGGATGTTTGTGGAAATTTAATTAATTTTATGTATGTCTGTTAACGTAAGTTGCTCTGAATCGATGAGAAATGTGGATATGTTCAACTTTAATGATATTGTTCTGTAACTGTGAAGATTCATTTCGGTTTTATTCCGTATCTGTTAGTTGGCAAAGGGTGCAAACAATACATAAAGAATGCCTGTATAAATTGAATTCGTTTTGTCCATGAATAAATAGTCTAAGAACGTGGTTACGTTCAATTTAAATGACATTGTTCTGTAATTGCGAAGGTTAATTGTGGTTAGATTATTTATCTGACATTTAGTAAAGCGTATAAAAGAGAAATAAAGAATGTCCATTTAAATTCAATTCGTTTTGTCCAGGGGAATAAATACAAATTGCAATGAATAGTCAAGAAACGTGGATATCTTATTTGAATGATATTGTTCTGTAATTGTGAAGGTTAATTTCGCTTTGATTTCTTATCTGCCTTTTGGTAAAGACTATAAAAAACACATAGAGAATGCCTATAAAAATTCAATTTAATTTATCCATGGGAATAAATAAAAATTGCAACATATAGTTAAGAAACGTGAATTCTTCAATTTAAATGGCATGGTTCTGTAATTGTGAAGGTTAATTTCGCTTTGATTTCTTATCTGCCTTTTGGTAAAGCGTATAAAAGACACATAGAGAATGCCTATAAAAATTCAATTTAATTTATCCATGGGAATAAATAAAAATTGCAATATATAGTTAAGAAACGAGGATATCTTCTTTGAATAACATTATTCTGTAATTGTGAAGGTTAATTTCGCTTTGATTTTTTATCTGACATTTGGCAAAGCGTATAAAAGACAAATAGAGAATGTCCATTTAAATTCAATTCGTTTTGTCCAGGGGAATAAATACAAATTGCAATGAATAGTCAAGAAACGTGGATATCTTATTTGAATGATATTGTTCTGAAATTGTGAACGTTAATTTCGCTTTGATTTCTTATCTGCCTTTTGGTAAAGGGTATAAAAGACAAATAGAGAATGCCTATAAAAATTCAATTTAATTCATCCATGGGAATAAATAAAAATTGCAATGTATAGCTAAGAAACATGGATTCTCCAATTTAAATGGCATGGTTCTGTAATTGTGAAGGTTAATTTCGCTTTGATTTCTTATCTGTCTTTTGGTAAAGGGTATAAAAGACACATAGAGAATGCCTATAAAAATTCAATTTAATTTATCCATGGGAATAAATAAAAATTGCAATATATAGTTAAGAAACGAGGATATCTTATTTTAATAACATTATTCTGTAATTGTGAAGGTTAATTTCGCTTTGATTTTTTATCTGACATTTGGCAAAGCGTATAAAAGACAAATAGAGAATGCCTATATAAATAAAAAGAAACGTGAACATATCCAATTTAAATGACCCTGTTCCGTAATTGTGAAGGTTCATTTTGATTTGATATCTTATCCGACATGATTTGATTGGCTCGGTAAAGCATGTAGAAGGCATACAGAGGATGCCTGTATAAATTTCGCTGATTTCGTGCACGCCTATTAATATAAATTGCACCGAATCGACGAGAAACCGTCAACAGAGGCTTGTTAGTGTTTACCAACGTCAGCATAGATATTTTTAGGCAAACTCTCCACTCGATTCGATTGTTTTTACATGTAGGAGATTGAAGTGGTTGGAAGAGTGCAGGGACGAACCCAAGATCAGCAGGGTCGATTATCTGTGATCTTGAGATTGCAGGAGTTTATAGCAACGACCTTGAGTTACGTGACTCGATATTAGCTACTCCAACTAGAAGAGAATCCTCGAAGTCGACTTCTGGTTCAAGGTCACTGCCACTGGTCCTCCCAACTCGCCCGAGAAAATTGTTAGTCTTCCGAAGATTCACGATGCACCGACACATACGGTCTGCGCCATACTGGTTACTTCCAACACTGTACTTTTTCAATTAGGCCAACAATTCTTTTAACCAACAATTTTCTCAAGTTACCAACGCTTTTCCCAAAATACATAGACTGCAAATAGCATTCAAGGACGATTCAAATTAAATCATCAACAACGTTCAAAATGACCGTCCAAGGTCACTCAAGGTCACGAGTATAAAAACGGTGCAAAATCTAAACATTTAGAAAACACTTTAAATCGCTGAACCATCCGATGTTCGCGCAGCTGCTGAAGAAAATAAAATTCTTCGCTAGAAAAATGAATTAACCCTTAGGGGGTTAATTGACGCTAATTTGCCGCCTCTAAGGGGGCACCAAAAATTCCTATATTATTATTCAAAACGAATTTTACACGACTGCATTTAAGAAATCGGTATAAGTATTTCACGAGTCGTCTAAATATATTTTATACGCGCAAGAGGAAATTAATCATGCAGGTACAATGAAACAGTTCTAGGTTAAACAGCGTAGCTTGATTCTGGAATTGAAATTGCTTGGAGCGCAAAGGGTTAAAAAATTGCAAAACTCTCCGAGTGGGTATGTTGCACGATTATTAGCAGCGGTCGTGAAAAATGAGTTACTTGTACGAGGAACGTTCGCGAATTTATAGCGGGGCCGACACGGGAAACAGGAAGACGTAGCGGTAGTTTGACGTCGGTCCAAGTAAGAGGGGAATAAGTAAACAGACTGTCGGAATTTGGGCATTATCGTCGATCTTCGCGGTTGCGGTTGCCAGAAATATGGACGGGGACGGTTGGACGGATGGTTTACGGTTTGCGAAGTGTGTCCGCGGGTTGTTCTTCGGAAAATGAAAGTTACAACTCACTGTGAGGGCCTCCTCGTGGGTTACCGACCGGAAGGGTGTGCCGTTCACCTCCAAGATGGTGTCTCCTGGCCTGAGTCCAGCCCGCTCGGCCACCGAACCTTCCTCCACCCTCGAAATGTAGACACCCACCCCTGAGAACAATTCACAGACTTTCCATCAGGCCGGAAGCTGCCTGGCGACTGGTCCACGACCAGTGCTGACTAAAACCTTCTATCCAGGGCGCCACTCTTCTGTGTGTCCGTCACTGACAGCTTTTCTCTTATCGCTAGGTTCGCGAAGCACTGAAAGCCACTGTTTCACATTTCATTTCACAAAATAACCGACACATATCTCGTCCAAATTTTTAGCCATTTCGTTCTACAGGCTGTCGCAAAAGTGTTCGAGCTCCTTGCAAAAATAGATAGCCGAGGATATTCTTGAGAGACTTTGTCCTTTGCAAAATCGCGATTCGACGCTCCGTTTCCGAGTTATTAACGGGAAAACGCGGACCAATTAGAGCACGTCATGCTCGGCGAGATCTGTCGTCGGGGCGGCGCTTGTTCACCATAGCCGCGCTGCGATTGGTCTACGTTTTTCGGCGATAACTCGAAAACGAAGCGTCAGATTACAAATTGGCAAAGGGAAAAGTTTTTCAGGATGAAGCCAGGAATCTCTTCTTGCTAGGAACTCGATCATTTGTGGGACAACGTGTAAACCCACAGAAATAAATTTATTAAATGCTCATAGATGAAACTTTGCAATTTCAACAATTTAGAAATATTAGGAACCATCATTTTGATAATTTGTCAAATGCTTCTTCTATTTCTTCCATTGCTTCAGGTATTGTTAACGCAAGCACCTGAACGCGCGATGTTCAAATCGGGAGCTTTTAAAGGATTATCCTCCGTCGGAAGTCCGAAACAGAGTAATTTGTCAGAAGCTGTTTTAGAATCACCGAATAATAACGATGAATTTATTTACAACAAATACGTTGCTCCAAGATTGTTGCTTGTAAGTACGTTTAAAGTTAAATATTTTCTAGATTTTCTTTAGTACACTATATTAACTAATTCTTGAACAAAGGACTTTTCAAAACATTGTTCACGGACAAAATAGTAGATGTTTTAATTGACATTGCGATTACAGACAAAATGGTGGACGTTTTAAGGCAAACTTGCGATTTTTAACGAACTCGCTCGTGTTTAATTAATTAAATAGGAATAAGCAATGTATAGAAGAATTATTCGTTTGAATAAATAACAACGTAGCCTATTATGGATATTTTATTGAATTCTTAATTTTCAGAACAGGTCCTTCGGAAGGTCATCCGCAATTTGATAATGGATTAGTATTTTAAAACAAAAAAATTACGAGGTACTGCTTGAAACACGGCATTTTTAATAGACAGATCCTTGTTCAATGAAGCCGTGCAATTTCCCAGGAAAAAATTCCGTAAAAATACTGTATTCGACAGAATTGGATTCTTAATCCGTCGAACCTGCTGCTTTAATTTTCATGAATGAAAGGCAAATTTTAATTTAATCTTTCGAGACCGACGAACTTCACTCGGAACCCACCAACGTTCGTTAAATTTTTGTATTTTACAGTTTGTGGAATTATAAAGACACTCTAACGAGAAATTCAGTGGATTGTGAAGCTTAATCTGAAGCTTAGTCTGAATAAAATAACAAAATAAAATATTTGTCCCGATGCTTCGAATAATAGTTCTGTAATTATTTTCTTGTCGTTTCAGAGGCAGAAGAAGCCCGTTGAAAACGGTCGGAAATGGAAAACCAATTGTTTCGAGGCAACTCGAATAAAATTGAAAAATAAAACACGAATCGATCATCGAAGAGCATTTCCGTCACAGGAAAGAAGTTTCAAAATTCCCGAACAGCTCGACAATTATTTTCTTTGGATTTCGCAGCAGGGATATCCAAGAACTGAAATTCGCGGCACGAGTCGCCTTCGGGATTCCATAAATCTGAACACGGTGACCATTAGAATGCAAGAAGGTGGCTCGGTCGTGAAACGTGACGACGTCGAAGCTCCCATTTTCATCGGCGCCGCTCAGGCGTCATCGTTCGACGTGTCGGGCGCCATGGACAGAAAATCATCGTGTGTTCCGAAACGGAGAGAACCAAAAATAATAGGGGAACGAACGAAGAGAGACAAATGAAAATCAAACGAGAGAGAAAATCGTGAACGGGGAAAGAAAAAACGTAACGGAGAAGAAGAAGAATAAGTAGAAGAAGAACGGATAGAAAAAAGAATGCGGATGCATACAAGTGAAAATATTATTCGAACAGAGATTGGGATCCTGTGCCGGTGCGTGTTTTTCGTGTGTCTCGCGGGATGCATGCAACGGACCTTTGACTTTCTTTCTCTCTCTCTCTTTCTCTCCCTCTTTCACTCTTCCACTCCTTTTTTCCATTTTTTTTTCCTGCGGAAACACAGCCGATAAAATCGCGCAATTTGCATCGCGCTCGCGAGTGACCCGGTCACCGCTTAATCGGCCCGGGGAAAACCCGCGAACTTGGAGCTTGAACTTTTTCATCGTATGAACACGCTCGATTTCCTTCAAATCGCTTGGAAAATCGGCATTTTTTCACCGGATACACAATTTTTCCGCTTCCGCGGGTTTTGCAAGACCTAAATTCATGTACAGCCGATCATAATCAATTTTTTTTTTTAACAGAGAAATTCTGTTTCCCGTAAACGGGACAGTACAACTTCAGCGTGAATTTTGTTTCCTCTTATAAACAACGTTATCGAGAGGAATCGATCGAGTAATTTTTATTATAAATCGAGGGAAAATAATTAGCTTCGAATTTCGGAAAGAATTTAACGAGAAATAACGTCTGATTTACTGGCAATTATCGATCGACGCCCGCATGACGCCACCGCTGCGTCATCGGCCGTGACGGTGTCAACGATTTCTTAGCTCCAAAAATAATTCTAGAAAAAATTATTTTCGGTTTCCATTGTACTTTCGCGGTCTTTCTGTTACGTCCGCTTCGATTTATAATGTTCCTAAAAATTTTGAATACAGACTGAAAGTTGTTATAAAATAAAAGCAGAAATTGATGCGAATAAAATCATTTCTTAATTCGTTTGAACGTTGTTACGTCCGTAAAACAGCGTTTCTAATCTGTTCGGAAGATTGGTGAAGAATTTTGAATAACAATTTCCGCAGAAAAAACGTCGTGAAACGATGCACATTGGTTGTAGGCCGCAATGTTTGACGTTTTTCGGGCGTCGATTAACGAGTTTGTCTGCGAATGAACATCCGCGCGACATTAATTAGATGAATACCGGGTCGAATTAATTTCCAGGCAGGAACAATTAAATCGGAACTCTTGCGGACCTCGTTCCGAGTGCGAAGAACCGCGGACGTCCACCTGGTCCGAGCGTTTCGGATAATTCATTCTCCAACGTAATAAATTATCCCGTCACCAGTCATTTCCTTTGTCCCTTGAGCGCTAATTTTTTATCGCCAATCACGGAACGATATTCAAGATCAATTAAAAACGCGAACCATTGATATTTTCATATTTTTTAATTCACTGGACCATTCGCGGCTGCCATTTGGATTTAAGCAGCGTTTAGAAATTCTCCGACTGATTTTGAGATTCTACGCTCAATTTTGGATATGTAATATTTTCATTGACGGAAAATTATTTAAGATAAATTGAAAAACACGAATATGACTACTCTCCGTGAACTTTTCTATTTGCTGGGCTTTCAGTGGGAGCCATTCAGATTTAAACAGCGTTTAGAAATTCTCCGCTACGCTGAATTTTGGACACATGATATTTTTCATTCACGGAAAATTATTCCGGATGAATTGAAAACAGGAATATGGCTATTGGTGTTTTTATATTCATCCGTGAACTTTTTTATTTGCTGGGATATTCGCTGGGAGCTATTTAGATTTAAACAGCGTTTAGAAATTCTCCGATACGCTCAATGTGGATATATAATATTGGAATCGCTCGAATTAAATCGAAAATACGGATTCCATAAACGTGGATCCTGCTTTTCAATGGCCGACGAATTCCCACGCGCATTGTGCGCCATCAATCGTTCGTGATCCGATTTACGCTTCGCGTCTGCTGCTGGTATATGCAAATTATTTGCCGAAGGCAAAAATATGCGGCATAAGACCGCCTCTAATAAAATTTCCCCAATTTAACGTTACGAAGACTGAACCGTGCGAGGTAAAAAGGGAAAACATGTCAGAATACTGTTCAGGATTGGCAGAACGGCGGATGACGAGTCGATTAGGTAATACAATAACTGTATCGACCTAATTAGGTGTGCTTTGTAGTTTCCAGAACTAAAATGCGGCCTCGTAATCTGGCTGCTAGTTCGATGCAGCCTATCAGAATTAACGAGATACTGGTACTTCGACTGTAGATATTCGTTCAGTCGTTGTTCATATTTATTTCTAAAATATAATAAAATGTGCGTTGACACAACTCAGCCATACTTTTATTTTTACTGCAACTAATCGTTTAGTCAGAATAAGAGAAACTATTCTTTTTCATTTCGTACAGAGTAAAATGTACAAACAAAATGATTATTCTGGATGCGGAGTGCTCTGAACGTTGCGCTGTTTAATACTTTTATTTCTTGCCATTTTTCAGAAATATTAAAAATATAAAAATAGCGAGAACAAAATTGCAAGCTGAACCATCATAAATTCTTGCAGCACTCTTTCGACTTCGCAACAATTCCACGATTTTCTAATCTCTTCTTCAACTATCACAGATGAAAATTGAATAGAGAGTTTCGAAATTTCTAAAAGGAAATCCATAGGTTTGGCAAAAATGTAAAAATAGTAAGGAAAAAATTGCAAGCACGTAAACCATGAATTAATATCATAAATTCTTGCAGCACTCTTTCAACTTCGCAGAAATTCCACGATTTTCTAATCTCTTGTTCAACTATCACAGATAAAAATTGAATAGATATTTTCGAGAATTTCTAAGAAGAAATCCATAGGTTTGGCAAAAATGTAAAAACAGTAAGGAAAAATTTGCAAGCACCTAAACCATGAATTAATATCATAAATTCTTGCAGCACTCTTTCGACTTCGCAACAATTCCACGATTTTCTAATCTCTTGTTCCACTATTACAGATAAAAATTCAATAGATATTTTCGAGAATTTCTAAGAATAAATCCATAGGTTTGGCAAAAATGTAAAAATTGTAAGGAAAAAATTGCAAGCACCTAAACCATAAATTAATATCACAAATTCCTGCAGTACTCTTTCGAATTCGCAATTATTTCCGAAACAGATCCACGATTTCCTAACCTCGTCGAACAATTCCAAAACTGAATAGAAGTATATCGAAATTCCTGAGAAGTCACCTAACAGCCTGGCAAAACAGCTACAGCGCAAATAAAATTGCAAGTACCAGTACGACTACCATAAATTCTCGCAGCACTCTTGCCGACTTCGTGCGCGATTCTTATCGAGACAAATGCACCGCTGGTTATCTAGCGACCGGTTCCATCTTCCCCGCGGAAAAACCGATGGAGTGCATCGCTAAATCTCGAAGACGAAAGGAGTACAGATTTTTCTCGAGCGGATTCGCGTAATTTCTCAACGGCGAATGATCGAATCGCATCCGCCGTCGAAGCCACCCCCGAAAGCGTCTCCCGTGGGATAAAATATCGCGGGAGACAGCGCGGCGGGAGGGTGTTGGGATGGGGAGAAAAGAACACGGAGTATTATACTTGCAAAGCACGGGCCACCATGAATACTTAATCCGGCAGATATTTGTCCCCGGCACGGAATGCCGCGCGTACAGGCGCATTTACACGAGCCGCGCGCCGGATGCAATCAATAAACTGTTCGGGCGCAACAAGAACAGAAAGAATTTCACGCTCGGACAAGGTGGACGAGGAGAGACGACCGGGATGAACAGAGGGGGTTGGAGGAAGAAGGAGGAAGAGGACGAGGTGGAGCCGGGACGTAGGGGGATCTTCTGTTCGACCCCCGGGAGTCCTGTAATTGATCTCCCTCCCCCGGCGACAGGCCCGATTGCGAAGCACGGATTAATCCGGCTGATAAAAGAGATAAGGTGAACAATCGGCTCGTTACCTAGGGTCTTGTCGCCGAACTTGTGTCATCGCCACGGGGTTAATAAAAGTCCTCCGTGCGCCGAGCCCATTTAAGAACTGATTTCTATCCTACCTCTAGCCACCCTGTCTCCTCCCCCGGAGAGGGGTGAACTAGCTTCCGTTCACGAATTTACCCTTCGATTTTCGATCTCACGGCGCCATCACGTGCGACTAATCTATTTGGATTGTCTTCCCATTAATCGTTCCTTTCTTTCGCGTTCGTCATCGTTACATGCCTCAGACGTTTCTCGTTTCTAATGCTTAATTCCTTACAGCCCCCGAGAGCTCGTTCGTTACTCTTCCTACGTGTCCAGAGAATACATTAAATTGTTACTAATGGCTTTCTTGTTCGGCCGCCATTCGCGTCTTCGAAAATTACTTCGCTCGCCTGACTAATTCGGAAGCTACGCCATTAATGATATTTGTTGGACTTTTTGTAGTTTGTGCGGTAAATTTTTGGATCTGCTCGGAGGTTGCAAAATTACTTTACTGTCTGTTATAATTTTGATAGTTCGTTTACTACTTTTTGTATGTGCCAAGAGGATACATTAAATTGTTACTAAAGCTTTTCTTGTTCATCTCGACTCGCTAGACGTCTATGAAAATTATTTCATTGGTTTGACTAATTTAGAAGCTATGTGCTAATGCTATTTGTTGTACATGTTCCAGTTTGTTCAGTATTCTTTGGAATTGCTATGAGGATACATTAAATTGTTACTGAAGCTTTTCTCATTCATGTCGACTCGCTAGACGTCTTTGAAAATTACTTGCTCAAATTTAGAAGTTGCTAATGCTATTTGCTCTACTTTTGGTAGTTCGTTCATTATTCCATGAACGTGTCAAGCTGATAAATTTGTTGCTAATATTTTTGTTTCGACTCGCTAGACGTGCTCGTAAATTACTTAACTCATCTGACTAACCCAGAACTTGTGCGTCGAAACTGCTGATCATACTTTCGATAGTTTGTTAATTCATCTTCGAACACGTCAAGAATATGCATTAGCTAAAATTGTTGATAACATGTTTTCCCTTTCATCTTGATCCCATAGACAA
This sequence comes from Agapostemon virescens, assembly GCA_028453745.1. Classification (NCBI taxonomy): domain Eukaryota; kingdom Metazoa; phylum Arthropoda; class Insecta; order Hymenoptera; family Halictidae; genus Agapostemon; species Agapostemon virescens. The sequence continues at coordinate 17,616,029 of CM052089.1, forward strand.
TTTTGAAAACTGTTTAGAAAGCTGCAGTGCAAAGTTAAAATATTTTTAAATTACAGCAGAACGAGCGCAACAATGTTTGAAAATTTGCATATATGGAAGACAGTCGAGGAATTTAGCAGAGTGAATTTGGCGACATTGCTGCGGTATTTTCCTGGCGATTGAAACTTTTTAATTTCGGGTGTCCCGCGTTTGATAGATTTTTCGATCGATTCCAATATGGCCGCCTTAAACGGGCTCTCGGTTGAACGCGTTTATACTTCACGACCTGCCTCCAGCTCGGGATGTAATGCAAATCACGTGTGTATACATATATGGAGAGGCGTTGTGTGTTCGTGTGTGTAATTCTTCTATAAATTCATAAACTATGCGCATATGCATCATACATTGTCATGCAACGAAATGCCGGCGTGCTAAGCCTAGAGGAATTCTCGGTTCCCATAATTGCGAGATCCTGACGATAAATCGTCGGCAGAGCTACCAGAGAAAGGATCCTTTTTTTCCTATTATTATTCTTTTTATTAACGTTCCCGCGGAATCCTCGCAATTTTTCCATTTTCAAAGGTACCCTCCGAGAAGATATTGCGATCGCGGAGCGAGAGCGAGAGACCCTTTGAAACAAAACCAATATTAGGAAAGGAAATCTTCGACGAAAGGATACGTGTACGCACCGTGTAATCTTTCGAAGGATATTAGAATCCTTACAATCCGACGTAGCATCGATTGAAATGAAAATTAAAAAGACTTTTCGAGGATGTTGTATTCTTGTAAAATAACCGACTATCGTCTCCTTGACACAACGAAGATTTACGCTGTTATCATTACAGGATAACAGGCAGGATATCGCGTAATCAAAGGATAACATTTGCGCTGTTCACAGAGGAAGAAAAATCATTACCGGTGAAAACATTTATTAACTTCTCCGGTGACGTTGAAATTTTTATTTCACAGTAGATTCCATTCTACATTTTCCTCGCAGTATCTCAGCCGTTCAATTACAGTTACCTTCAGAAAATTACTTAAAAATATTACTTTATTCAGTAATAATTATGACGAATTCGGAAAGTTGTCTTTTAAATGTTTACAACGTATTCGCGTCTCTCGTCGAACGGATGAATAGTCCTGCAATTTTCGCATCCTCAGTTTCTGCGGGGAATTTGAATTTTTTCGCGATAAGTAGTACTTACTGTTGCTGCAATTTCGATGAAGCACAAACAACGAATTGGATCGCGTTTAAGTCGGTAGAATTTATTTTACGGTCGGCTCGACATGTTTATTGCCCGAAAACGTGAAAATGCAGAAAAATTACGAGTCTGCCGTTTAAACGATACCGAAAAAAATATTTTCTTGCTAATTGCAACATTGTGTGTTAAATCGATTTGAGAAGTCAAGTAAATTTTCTTTGAAGTCTGATATTGATTCTATTTTCTAATCCTCCATTTTCAACTAGAGTCGTTTTTAGAGTTTGAGGAAATTTCAACATTGTGAGTAAAATCGATTTGATAACTCAAGTAAATTTTCTTTGAAGTCTGACATTAATTTTATTTTATAATCCTCCACTTTCAACTACAGTCGTTTTTAGAGTTTGAGAAAATTGCAACATTGTGAGTTAAATCGATTTCAGAAGTCAAGAAAATATTCTTTGAAGTCTGACATTAATTCTATTTTAGAAAGCTCCACTTTCAACTAGAGTCGTTTTTAGAGTTTGAGGAAATTGCAACATTGTGAGTAAAATCGATTTGATAACTCAAGTAAATTTTCTTTGAAGTCTGACATTAATTTTATTTTATAATCCTCCACTTTCAACTACAATCGTTTTTAGAATTTGAGGAAATTGCAACATTGTGAGTAAAATCGATTTGATAACTCAAGTAAATTTTCTTTGAAGTCTGACATTAATTTTATTTGATAATGCTCCAGTTTCAACTACAGTCGTTTGTAGAGTTTGAGGAAATTGCAACATTGTAAGTTGAATCGATTTGATAACTCAAGTAAATTTTCTTTGAAGTCTGACATTAATTTTATTTTATAATCCTCCATTTTCAACTAGAATCGTTTTTAGAGTTTGAGGAAATTGCAACATTGTGAGTTAAATCGATTTCAGAACTCAAGTCGGTAGAATTTATTTTACAGTCGGCCCGACAAGTTTATAGCCCACACACGTTAAAATGCAGAAAAATTACGAGTCTGCCAGTTAAACGGCAGCGAAAAATATATTTTTCGTAATACACGGAGGTGTCTCTCGTCGAATAAATAATTAATAACAAGGGGAAATAGTTTGGAAGATTGAACACTCCCATCGAATGCTTTCCGCACTATGCGCTCGACGTTAAACCCGTTCTCTGGTTCTGGAATTGTCAGCAATTTATAGAATTCAGACGAATTTGGTAATACGAACGCTGTCTCGAAAATTGGTATCGCAATTTTCACCGGCGCCTCGGAGCCGCCATTCGAGCGCGAAGGGTTAATAAATTGAAATTTCCCGTGGCTGCTGCGGCGTCCTTCGACGGAGCCTCATTTTCCTGGGTGTTCAACGAAATTTGCGCTCCCGGATAAATTGCGAGACGATTGTGTCCCGGCATCTGAAGATCGAGCTGCTTCGATGGCCGCGTAGAGCATCGGAGTCGAAGGGAATTCCGGCGACGTTTCGAGGCTAATCTGTCCTTATCACGCGCACTCGTCCCGGGCGAGAGAACTCGGCGATACCAACAAGAAAAAGGAAAAAAGAGCAAAGAAACACGGCCGCGGCTGGTTTCGTTTGCCGGGGAAATCGTCGACTCGTTTCGCAGGGAACGAGCGGATTGAACGTATCGAAACCGGGACGACAATCGAGCCAGCATTCTGATCTCCGAGGGGAATCAGCCGCGAGGTCAGCCCGGCCACCTGTTCCTACTTTTAACGAGCAGTCGGATGCAGTTCCAGGCGACTCGATTTATCGTTCCCGGGGAAACGCCGCCGGGAAAAAAGAATTTCCGATTACCCCTTCCTCCCCGCCGTGCCTCGTCCACGGTGCTCCTCGGCCGTGTCTGTACCCCGGGAAAATGTTTAAAAACTCGGCGGAACTCGCGCGCGCGCGAGAATGTTGCTCGCCGGTCGATGGTAATATTTTTCAAACTCGATGAATACCGGCGACCGCGTCGGCAACTGCGATATTGCAACTTAAATGGGAGCAAATGAAGCCGAAGTAACTTTTGTTCCGAACGAGAGACTCCGCGAACTAGAGCATTATTACCGCTGCAGTTCATTTTTGCCGAATTACATGTTTTATGAAAATTGCCAGCGTCCATCGTTAGACCGACGGATGAGAGACTGCGGAGATGATTGCCGTGGCTTTTTTTAGTTTTGTTGGATTTCGATGAACATTGTTTTTAAGCCTCGTGGGAATAGCAACGAGAGAACAGTCGGTGATGTAATGGCACCAATTTTCTTCGAAGGCTTATTTTTATTTCATTCTATCTCATTTTCGGTTTTTTGAAGACATTGAAATTGCTACGTTGCTACGTTGATTTCAGAACTTTAGTCAGTTTTCTTTCCGATATTATTTTTAGTTTATTGTTTCTTGTTTTGGATTAGAATCGCTTGTCGGGTGTATCAAAATTGCAACATTGTGAGTTGAATCAATTTTAGAAGTCAAGAAAATTTTCTTTGAAGTCTGATATTGATTCTATTTTATAATCCTCCATTTTTAAGTACTGTCGTTTTTAGAGTTTGTTGGAAATTGCAACATTGTGAGTTAAATCGATTTCAGAACTCAAGAAAATATTCTTTGAAGTCTGACATTAATTTTATTTTATAATGCTCCAGTTTCAACTACAGTCGTTTTTAGAGTTTGAGGAAATTGCAACATTGTGAGTTAAATCGATTTGATAACTCAAGTAAATTTTCTTTGAAGTCTGACATTAATTTTATTTGATAATGCTCCAGTTTCAACTACAGTCGTTTGTAGAGTTTGAGGAAATTGCAACATTGTAAGTTGAATCGATTTGATAACTCAAGTAAATTTTCTTTGAAGACTGACATTAATTTTATTTTATAATCTTCCACTTTCAACTACAGTCGTTTGTACAGTTTGCGGAAATTGCAACATTGTGAGCTAAATCGAACGAGAAAGGACTCAAGTAAGTCAGTCTTCTTGGAAGATTCCGTTAAAGTAGCAGTGACTCCGATAAATCTGGGGCGCATTAAAACGAATTTTCTTTGAGACGAGAGACCTGAAGATGCACACAATTATTTCTTTGATGAAAATAATCTTCGGATGCCGTGAAAATTGCAACACTACGTCTTACCGCAAGTAGAAACTCAATTAAACGTTCTTTGAAACGGGAAGCTACGGATATTATTTTTAATACGAACTTGTTTTCCAGGAAAATGATTTTTCTGCTTCATGAAAATTGCAACATCCTTGCTTAAGTCGAAATCGATTGAAATAAATGTAGGAGAGAATTGTTTAAATTTATTTTCAATAAAAAGAATTTTCAATCCTTGCGAAAATCCTCGGCAAAACAAAGTAGAAAAATTTGTATAAATTTTATAAACCTTTCAATTTTATCTCTGATCTCTGAAGGAATTAATCTATGTCGTCACAGTGAATCTGTGACATTTTTCGAATTCCTGTTCGCGAAAGGGTAACAGATTGCAACAATTTGCAGTGAACGGAAAAATTTGCCCAGTTTTGACACTTATTTCCTTTCTCTGGAGCACTTCGCCGCCCTCTAGTCCCAAGCCCGGCCGATCTGCGCATAACACTTTCATGCGACATCGATCGTTACTCAGTGTGCGTGTGTACGTGTGTGTATGCACGTGTCCGTGTGTATGTACGTCTATGAGAATATTCGAAAACCACGGCGAGATTGGAGCGACCACGAAATTCGAACGGTATGGAAAACTGTGGCTGAAACGGTCTTCGTAAAATCGGCCAATGCCTTCGCGACGCTATCTTTCTTCGGTTTCCATCTTGAATCTTCTGCGTCCCAGACGTAGTAATCTCGCGGACGAAATACGTAGACGTTGCTGCTATACATTCTGGGATACACTGAATTTCGTTTCTGAAACTGAAACTTTCAGAAACAAACCTACGTTCCTCCGGTTGAACCAGTCACATTAATCACTTTAATCGCGGCCATCGTGACTTACGATTACGCATTTCCCATTCTCCAGGATCAATCGATCAGGGTATACGTTTACCGTAACTGCCATGAAAGAATTATGCCATAAGTTCAGCCGATCCGCGCTCTATTTCGTTCCGAGTACCGAACCTCGTTGAAATTATAACGAGAGCTTTCGATCTTTTCAATCATTGCACATCGACTCCCTTGTGTGGAAATGTAACTGCAGAATTCCTGAATCACGGAATATTCAAAGCTTTCAATGTCCTCTGACTCTGAAAAATATTTTATTTTCATTTTTACTTTATTTAAAAATTTTTTAAAATAAAATTTTATTTCGTTTGCATTCATATGCCAATGCGAACGGAGGCCTCAAACAAAGTTAGTCCATATTGTTCTAGGGAATTTCAAAAATTCTGTCAGTCACTATAGAGACCTCAGAAGACTCTAGAATATTTTTACTAAATAATTTCAACTTTTCCAGATGCCCAAAAAATTTTATTCCTCACGATTGCGTTCATCGTAAGACAATGCAAACGGAGGCCTCAAACAAAGTTAGTCCATATTGTTCTAGGGAGTTTCAAAAATTCTGTCAGTCACTATAGAGACCTCAGAAGACTCTAGAATATTTTTACTAAATAATTTCAACTTTTCCAAATGCCTAAAAAATTTTATTCCTCACGTTTGCGTTCATCGTAAGCAAATTCAAACGGAGGCCTAAATAAAAGTTAGTCCATATTGTTCTAGGGAGTTTCAAAAATTCTGTCAGTCACTATAGAGACCTCAGAAGACTCTAGAATATTTTTACTAAATAATTTCAACTTTTCCAGATGCCCAAAAAATGTTATTCCTCACGATTGCGTTCATCGCAAGACAATGCAAACAGAGGCCTCAAACAAAGTTAGTCCATATTGTTCTAAGGAGTTTCAAAAATTCTGTCAATCACTATAGACACTCCAAAGGACTCTAGAATATTTTTACTGAATAACTTCAATATTTCCAAACGCCCAAAAAATATTACATCCCACATTTTCATGCTCACCCTTAGGCAATACAAAGGAAGATCTTAAAATAAAAAATTAATGCACATACTCTAGTCAGTTCTAAAAATTTTGCAAGTCAGTAAATAGACCACAAAAAACCCTAGAATATCTTCAACATACAATTCCAATTTTCCCAGGTACATAAATAAATAAAATCCCTAGATTCCTTTCCACCATAAAACAATGAAAACAAATACCTTTGGAAAAAGTTTACCCCATTATTCCGGTAAGATAAAAAATTCTGCCAATCGAAACAAAGACCGCAGAAGATTCTAGACGGATTAACATAGCGCAATATGAACGTTGACGAGTGCTTAAATAATTTTGATTTGCTCGGTTAGATTGTTTGTCGCACGGAAAACAGGAAGACAATACTTTGTCGAAAGTTTCGGGTCGTCCAACAAGTCCGTTGTTCGTTATGTGCTGTTTGCTGATTCCCTCCTCCCTTTCCACCCCTTTCTCTCTCATTCTCTCACATAGACACAGTCATTCTCACTCTTTCTTCCTCGCTCTCAGTGTCTCTCTCAGGTTATGTATCTTACATTCTCTCTGCCTTTCTGTTCGTACGGTTGATGAGTTACCTGACTGTGCTTCTGGTACAGCGAAACAGAAAACAAGAAAGACACACCGCCAGTTGACTTATTTCGACATCGGCCTGCCGTCCGAAACGACGCCAAGCTTTCGGGAAACGTTCCTCGAAGACAACCGATCGATCATACGTGCGTGACGATCGCTCGTCCTACTTCCGGAACACGTTCGAACGCCTCTTCGGACGGAAACGCGTCCCTCTATCGACTACACGCTTTGTTCCGCGGCTCTCTACAGCCCCCGAGACCTCTATTACCTTTAAATATTCCTCCAACGGTCTTCCTCTCAATTTTATAAACTTATAAATACGCCGTTTTATTATTAGCAATAATCAATTTATAGAAAAAGATTAGAGTTCGCGTTCCTCGAATAACCGCTCGCTACTCGCGTCGATTCTCGCGAGGACAACGGGATTCTTATCAATCTGATCGATCTTCGATTCGGACCAGCATGAAATCCTGCGAAAATATCCTAATCGATTCTACACACAATTTTTAATGTCGTAGTACCTTCTTTCTATCTTATGCTGTTAACTGTAGAATTATGTTTTATGGTGTATAAGATTTTGTTCGAAGTCTAGGAATGTTCTTCTTTTAGTCATTTGTACGGTTATTATTCTTTTAATCCTGTGTTATTTTTGTGACTCGATAATATTCTTTATTTTTGAGCTACTGGAACGTCTGTGAGGCAATATTGGGTTTTACGGAATAGTAATTCTTGAAATAAATCAACGAAGACTTTAGAATTAATTTAAACATGCTAATACTTTAAACGACCCACGTTAGAGGTAATTTAAACAATCGTTACTCTAAATGAAGCTGTTATATTTGGTTCAAACAATTAGTACCACAAACGAAGACGTTAAAATTAATTAAAAAAGTCAGTACTCTCAACGAAGACTTTAGAACTAATTAAAACACATTAGTACTCTAAATGAAGACGTTAGAGTTAGTCCAAACAATCGTAACTCTGAATGAAGATGTAATAATTAGTTCAAACAATTACTACTTCAAACGAAGACGTTAAAATTAGTCCAAAAAATCAGTACTCTCAACAAAGACGTTGTAATTAATTAAAACATGCCAATACTCGAAACGAAACACGTTAGAGTTAATTTAAACAATTGTAACTCCAAATGAAGCTGTAATAATTAGTTCAAACAATTAGTATTTCAAACAAAGACGTTAAAATTAGTCCAAAAAGCTAGTACTCTCAAGAACGACATTAAAAATCATTGAAACACGTCAGTACTCTAAACGAAGACGTAAGAATTAATTCAAACAG
>CM052089.1:17635788-17651379 GCA_028453745.1 Agapostemon virescens
TACGTTCAAAATCTTGCATGTTCCCAATGTCTTGAGAGCCTGGAAAATTTCGAGTCTCTATAATCTTAATAAATATTACACGTTTGAAAATCCAGTAAGTTTCCAATACCTTGGGTGCTTGAAAAATTTTTAATGTTTCTATAATCTTAATAAATACTATAAATTTAAATTCTTGCATGTTTCAACCGTCTTAAAAACTTGAAAAATTCCGAAAAACCTCGATAGTCCCGCAGTAAATCAACCATTCCGACGCTTTCCAAAAAAGTATCCAATTCCACGGTAACACTGTCGCGAGTACTGAAAGTACAAACGAGTAGTTTGAAGTACTAAGCTTCGAATTACATCGGAAGTGATTCGACTTGTCCATCATAAATGTAGTACCGAGGCGACCCGAACCGTTTCAGATCCTCGTCACTACATAAAAGTGATCCGATCAAACATGCTATGAATCCTGAACTCTATCTCTCTAACTCTATTCGGAAGTCTAAATAATCGACCAGAGCTAACGTGATCTCTCTAAATGAAACTCTACCTACCAGATAATTTACTTAAATGAATGTTCTACGTGAAGCTCATCGACAGAAACTAAGTTACAATGTGTCTAGCGGATCTGATATTTAATAAATAACACAAAGTGTCTACTGAAAATCGTTTCTAGCTGCGAGTGTGTCCACCGGCACCGAAGGTCCTCAGAAATTAGAACAGCATGTTCGACAGACTATATCTCCATTTGGAAGGCTCTTAATCAGGAAGTAGCCAACAAACTGCACAGCAGAGCATCGAAAGTCGCCGGAGGAGGATTTATTTTCGCTTCTATCACCGGCCAGTTTAACAATCCTCTTAAGGAAATCCTGCCGGTCCGTTAAAAGGATCTTCTTCTTTTTTTTCTCTCTTTCTCTCTCTCTCTGTCGTTCCCGTTCGTCCTACGTCGTCCTCCGTCGAATTTTGCGACCGTCAAAGACAACCGAGCGACCCCTTTAATGGCGTGCACTTAATTGCGGACAGATTTCACCGTTTCCTTCAGCCACCGGAGGAGAAGTGCTGTCCGCGTTGTGTCGAGGAAACGCAAACGCGACTTCGTCAGCAAGATCCGGACCACCAGCAGGCAATATCGCGACGAATTTGGAAGAGGGATCGAGCGAGACGTCTGCATAAAATCATTCTCAGACGTCTCCGACCCTTCGGTTGTATAATATTCCTTTGTCCTGTCCAATTTCGCGCTGCGCTCTTCGATTTCGCCGACACCTCGGGCTCGTTCGAAAGTTTATTAACTCGACGCCTCGCGAAACGGCCGACTCGAGCGACGTGGAATGCGGCATTCACTGCTGGATGAATATTTACGAACATTTTTCCGGTGCCTCGAAATGCCACCGCACCCGCGAATTTTTTACGCGTATTCTTGTACGGGGATCGATCGAGTTTTCCGTCTGAATACGGAAACACGGTGACAGAATCGCAAAATGAATGTTGGTCGAGTTTATTGTAAGCGTTTGGTTAGTCAGAGGCTATTTTAATTGATACAGGAAAAATCGAATGCAGCTTTTTGAGTAGGTGTCAGTGATACGATGTCTGCGCTAAGAATTCTTTTTTCCTCTACTATTTCATGTACGTACACGTTGAGTATATATTTTCAATCGTAACATATTGAAATTTATTGTTTTTAAAACCACAATTGCTTTTTTGGTGTTGCACAAGTGAGAAATAACTAACAGTAGGAAACAAGAGTTAAGTGAACATATACCTCTTTTTTAAACAGTTTAATAAATGTTGTAGGAATTTAGTCCATTCTTTAGTATATCTTTTTTCCATCCCTTAAACCGATCCTCTAAGCAAATGAGTTTTTATTAGACCACAAAAGTAAGATAAATTTGGCAATTTTTTTCATCAGAACAGATACAATTAAATAACATATAACGTACTGAAATTAATTGTTTTCGAGGTCGCAATTACTTTTTTATTGTTTCTCAAGTAAGAAATAACTAACAGTAAGAAATAGAAGTTAAGTGAACTTCCTTTTTAAACAGTTAAATAAATGTTATAGGAATTTAGTCTGTTCGTTTTTATTATAAATACATCTGCAGTTTAGTAACGTATTTCTTATTCAATCGCCAAAAGTGTAATTAAATGAATATCTTTTTTCCATCCCTTAAACCGATCCTCTAACCCAGACTAGTCTTTATGAGTTTGCCAAAAATAAGGTAAATCTGGCAATTTTTTAAAAACAAACAACGAAATCGTTCTTTTTAAGTCTTCTCACAATTTGCTTGATGTTCAACAAATATGCATAATTTTTTGTATGAAGAAACACGCTGTAGAAATGCATGTGTATAAATTTTTGTGTAATAGTTTCGAGGATAGAGAAAATCTACGAGCAGTAAATTGTTTCCATAAATAAAATAACTAGTATTAAACAATAAATAAATTATTATTCAACATGAAGGTTCATGAAAATTATAATTTTCACCGACACCTGTCCCCAATCAACAACACAGTCTATCTACCTACCGCATCAACGAAACAACCGAAAGCAAGTTTAACCCTTTGCACTCGAAGCTGCTTTGAAAACCTAGGCATATCGTTTGATCTAGAATATTTTCATTCCACACGATTCATTTCATCTTATGCATGTGGGTGTTTGTACTATTAGTCGTCTATACAACAATTACATTTTTACAAATTTTGTAGATACAAGCACAGGGATGTAAAAATTATTTTAACCATTGGTCTGGTAACTTTTACTGGCGCCTCAGTGTCGCCATTCGACTGCAAAGGGTTAAATAAAGTTCAAACAATCCTTCCAAACGATCGTAGACATTCGATCAGCAGTGCATTCCTTAAACCGGATTCCCGTAAAATTCTGACCAACCCCGAGCAAGTTGAACTCGAGAACATTATCCGTATGCAACAATGTGAAACTCGATGAAAATTAAGTTGCACGTTCGAGCGACGCACGAAATTACGCGGCAGTATAATCAGTTTGTGGCACTCAAGGTGACGAAGAGCGTGCGCCAGATGACGCGCCTAACAGGCCACGCGAGAGTCCCGATTATGGTTCCATCTGCATGCTGATTATCCGGACCGTGTTAGAGGAATCACCGGGTCGTGGAAGGAGGCAACAGCGCCGAACACTGAGAGAACCGGAAGTCGGGATCCCTTGGTCCCGCGTCCATCGAGAGCAGAGGAATTTCACGGCGAATTGACCGGAGCCGTTTGCTAAATCGCTTAACGATTCACGGCTGCGAGTCCTAAATCGGCGTCGGAGCCGAGAGTGCAATAACGATAAGGAACCGGCGGAGGACTCCCAATGGGAAGATTAGACCCGGTGTGTAGCGTTTATCGTGACGAAATGTCGGTTCCAAGTGCATCGTAACTGCCGCTTGCATGCGCCGCTGTGGTCGATAACCCCTTCGGCGTGGCAACACTCGCTGCACAGATGTCGGCTGGCTCTTGCAATCGCCGACGTTTCGAATGCAACGATGCAACGAGACGCGGTATTCTCGAAACGATCAGCGACACGTCGAAAATTTCGTCGGAGCTACGTCTAAATGCGTCGAGATATTGGAGGTTCGACGATTTTTATTTGACAACCCTTCGATGACAGCGAGATCCCTGGAATGATTAGTGACGACGGGTGACTGCAAAAGTTCCGACGGTTTCTCCTTCGAAATACTCAGCGATGCATTCCTGGCCACTGCGCATCTTTACATTTCTATTCAACTATTTTTAGATATTTCATATTATTTTTAAGATATTTTCTGCTTCCCGTTGCAAGATGCTGATGGTTTTTTTAAATTTGTAAAAATTTTAACTGTAAATCGTGCAGAAACTCGAGGCGGGTGATTTTGAACAATATTTTCCTTTGTCGTTTTCCGATTCGAAGCTCCGTTTTCGAGTTATTCGAGAAAAATGCGGACCAATCGGAGCGCGGATGGTGGGAAGCGGGGCGTGGCTGAGTGCTAGTTTGTGTTTCTTGAGAATAACTCGGAAACGGAGCGTCGGATCGCAAAATGGCAGAGGAAAATGTTGCTTAGAATCGCCACGGGAATTTGCCGTTTGAAATTTGTTTGAATTGGACGAGACACGGTATTAATGTGTTGGCATTTTTTAAATCTTTTGATATTGTCAATCCCGTAGGCTAATGACATTTCGAGAGTAGAAAGAAATTTGTAACGTTCAATTTTTGAACAATTGATATTTTTCTTTGATTTTTATTCTATGACGAGTTCAGACTATTGTGTGAATTGTTCTGTTTGTCAGGATTTTATAAAACAGACGAGACTGGAGTTTTATGTAAAGATACGCAGTCGGATGGTCTCTATTGATCATGCTGCGGTTTGATGCCTATTTGACTGACTATTTGACTATCGTGTGTTTGAACAATGAAAGCGAATGAACTATCTATCGAAAAACTGCAATGTTTCGATTCTATCTGCTACGCTCTTGGAAATCATGGTACAATCGAGCAGGTATGTGAACACTATTAGCACACTAATTTCACCTAATTTGTTTCTACAACGGTTGCTGGGATATAAATAACAAACCGCCTTTCTATGTACTTTTAGGCAACGTGTGATAATCGAATTGACCGAAAGGTCTCCTTAAACTTTTTCGGTATGGCGTTTAAATGAACACTGTGACAATGTAACAAAAACTAACTGAAAATTATCGCATCGAATGAGAAATGGAATAATAGAATTGTTTTTATTGAAATTCATTAAGATTCTTTGATAAAAGTATAAAAAGAACTTAGCGATCAATTCGATATTACACAGACCTAGAATTATTTTAATTTGTCCATTACAATCTCTTTACGAAAGGATTCTCGTGTAACAGCTGCATAAAATTGCTTTCACCTTTTTCCACAAATCGGAAGTGCATTTGGAAAATTCGCTCGGAAAGTTTCGCGATCGAATTTGCAAAAATAACGAAGTTAGAGGCCATTTAGTGCAGTGCAGCATGGAAACCTCGTTTTCTAAACTCAAAAACCGATAGACCGATCAATTTCGATCGGAGCTCGTTCAATTTATTATAAGTTTGTTCGAGTACTAAGCGAACGGTATTACTATTTATTTAAAACACCTTTTGCAACAATATAACGTCAATTATTTTACGTAATAGCGTAATTCGTTATTTAATGCAGGTAACGGTTCACGCGCGGAATAGGTTAACACAAGTGTATACCGTTCGGCAAAAAATGGAACGAATGCAACTAAAAAAATATATCCATGTAGCTCGAAGATGCACCTACGCATCCCAAATATTGCATTCCCGTATATTTAACAATTCTCGACAAAAGAAAATTCATAAAAATTATTAATTATCTTATTTTTCTTCTGATACCGATAAGAACTGCGTTATCGAATGGGTTAGCATATTCTTGCACTGTTCGGTAAATAATCGAAAAATGCAACTAAAAAAATATATTCACTTGGCTTATAAATGCAACAATACATCCCCAAAATTGTAATCCCGTGTCATCGATAGCATTCTTGAAAATAATTCATAAAGATGACTAATTTTTCAACGAACATGGACAAGAATGGAACTATCGAACAAGTTAACATATTCGTGCACTGTTCGGTAAATAATCGAACAAATGCAACTAAAAAAATATATTCACGTGGCTTATGAATGCAACAACACATCCCCAAAATTGTATCCCCATGACATCGATAGCATTCTTCAAAATAATTCATAAAACTGATTAATTCTCCAATGAACACGAACAAGGATGAAACTATCGAACAGGTTAGCATAAATGTGCGCTGTTCGCCAAATAATCGACCAAATTCAATCACAAAAATATATTCGTGTAGCTAAAAGACGAACCTACACGTCCCAAGAGATTCGAGTCTCTTATCAACGATAATACTTCAGAAAAAAAATGCACAAAAGACTGATGGCACCTTTGCACCAGTTACACGAGAATTCTCTGTAGAAAGAGGATGATCTATGGCAGAAATGAGAACTTTTGCGGTCACCTAACGAGCTACCACAGTTTCTACGCACTCTAATCTATTCTAAGCGAGAGATTCGAGGTGGGCAAACGTCCCGTACAAAAGCGAGAAACAGAAAAACTGTACGCGTCCGATGTATTCTCGCCTCGGTCGATCGTCGGTACGTGCCCTGTTAACGAATCGTCTTAATAGCTCGGTGGGAGCACGTGGCCGGTCGCAAATCTCGCGGCAACATCCGGTATTAAACTTCGCGAGTCTGGCCTTACCATTAATCCGGTGAAAACGGCTATACCTCGACCGCAGTACGTGTTGGGTACGATGTCACCGAAACCGACGCCCAGAAACGTGATTGCGATGAGCCACAGCGCATTAAGGAGATTCGCGTGCTCCTCGTCGTGGAACCTGCCGGCATACAACAGAAAACAGAACTGAAATATGTGTCTATGCATGTACATATGTATACGTATATGTATATATACATATTAGTGTGTACGGTCTTAACAGCCGGTGGCAAATAATCATAGTACCCGCCGGCGAAACCATTATGCGACCGTCGACGGAAACGGCGCAATCTTCGTCGCCATCTTTATTGCGAAAATTACCGGTGACGAGCCCGGCCTCGCGCAACATTCTAAGAGGTTTAACGGATTAGCCGACGTGCCACTGACGGCAACGCGACGACTACTTTCGTCTAATTAATCCCCGGAATAAAGTGTATCCCGGAAAATTATAAGATCGTTACGTCCGACATTAATTCTCTACACATCTCTCTATTACTCCATTTCATTCTTCTTCCGATGTCCTCGTTTCGGTTACATCGGTCCGCGGACTTCTAGCTACAGTACACTTCCCTGGAAACTTGTATTCACTTGGTTTCGCATGTTTAATTAACGCATCTGTCGACGATTCACTTTTTAACCCTTTGCACTCGAAGCAATTCTACTCCAAAATCGAAATAATATTTTTATCTATAATAGCTCCATTGTAGATAGTTAATTTCCTTTCGTTCACATAAAATTAATTACAATGACTTGTACTTAGAACATTAAAATTTTAAAAGTTGTTTAAATAATAGTATGGCAAGTTTTAGTGTCGCCATAGAGGCGCCATTCGAGTGCAAAGGGTTAACCCATTGACTGTCACGCAAATTTAGCGCGTCTTGCCCTGAGTGCCACGGTTTTATTTTAATATACTTCATTTAATATATAGTTTTAATAAAAATTGATAATCAATATGTTCTCTACACTATATACATTTTTCATTCATCCCTACTAAGAGTTCCTAACTCAAATAGCCATTTGTAGCCAATCTAAACTTGCAGCACCCACTACGAGATATCTCGTAGCTGGCAGTTTTGGTACAGACGCTTTATACGAGATATCTCGTAGTTGGCAGTCAATGGGTTAAAGTCTGTAAGGAATCCCAGGATACTTTAGGTGGACAGCAATGTTTAATTGCAAACCGATTGCACTTATACTTTCAAGCTTTCCTTTGGTGCAATATGCACGATATACTTGGCTGCAAATTTGTGTATCCTTAGTTTCACATGTTTAATTAACGTATCTGTTGACGATTAACTTTTTAAAGTCTGTAAGCAATCCTGGGATTCTTTAGGTGGACAGCAATGTTTAATTGTAAACCGACTGCACTTATACTTTCAAGCTTTCCTTTGGTGCAATATGCACGATACACTTGACTGCAAATTTGTGTATCCTTAGTTTCACATGTTTAATTAACGTATCTGTAGACGATTCATTTTTTAAAGTCTGTAAGCAATCCTGGGATTCTTTAAGTGGACAGCAATGTTTAATTGTAAATCAACTGCACTTAGACCTTCAAGCTATAATTTGGTACAATATGCACGATACACTTGACTGCAAAATTGTGTATCCTTAGTTTCACATGTTTAATTAACGTATCTGTTGACGATTAACTTTTTAAAGTCTGTAAACAATCCTGGGATTCTTTAAGTGGACAGCAATGTTTAATTGTAAACCGACTGCACTTGTACCTTCAAACTTCCTTGGGTACCGGTATATAAATTGTTAAACTACATTCACTAATAAAATCCATGAAAATGCAATGTTGCATTAACGAAAAATTTCATCTTGCAATTCTTTTTCAAAGATATCCAAGATTTATTTAACGTTCTTCAGACAGTCGTAACAGTACTTGTTCCAGAGAATGTTCTTTATGACTTTTAATCAAGCCCTCGAAATCAAACGATCAGGTTTCGTTCCTTGCCATCGTCGGGTGTTACAAGAACTAGGTTATTTGTAAATGCAGCGCGTAGCAGGAATTGCATTGCTCTTATTGCCAGAGTAAAGGGAGTACGACTTATTTTTGCGAACTGATGATACCAGGCTTTCTCGATCCTGGAAATGTGTGATTAAAAGAGTTTTCGGAATTGATGGTCGATTGTTAAATCGATTCGATCGGTCTTAATTACAAGCGAGTCCAGTTGCAATAATTCCATTGCATTACACTCTTGATTGCCCGGTTCGTTCGTTAGGACGCGCGTAACGACGTATCATCTTCTCGGTTGCGTCCACGAAATTCATTATTGGAAATCGAACATGAAAATAACAAGCAGGGATTAATCGTAAAGCGGCGGCCGTACTAATGGGACGGATAGCATTACAACAGATTTCATTCAGGCCGGATCTCTTTCACGGCCTGTCGGAATCCCGAGCCTACGGAAATTGAATTTGTCAATTAAAAGAACGAGCAACTTCCGGTCGACGTAGAAGATCCGCCGCTTCGAGAAACCTCTTCGCAATGGTCAACGGTTATTCCGTTTAAAATCGCCTTCGACCCTCCTTAAGCTTTTTCTTCTCCATTTAACAAGGCAATATCCGGAAAATATATTTTCAGGGAATGCGAATGTCGGAATAAGCATACAATTTTTACTGAAATTTAACACTTAACGATTAAAATGAACTTGATAATATTTTCGCAAAGAAAAGACGAAGAAAATTCGCAATCTCCAGAAGCATGATTCTTTGAACGACTCTTTCTACATTTTTAATTTTAAAATTATCGAAGACACAAATTATTCTTTGTTCAATCTAAATAAAATCTAGGTAAATGAAATTTCGTGAAATTTGTAAAACAATATGCGCCAGACAATTTTAATGTTCGCTAGATTCAGCGTGAAGGAAGCTGCGGAACTCTCTCCGGTCAATCTCCGACTTGTTTTAATTACGCACCGGTATTAAAACGAGCAGTTGAATCGCACGGTCGGATAGCGCACTAAAAGCGGCAGCTCTCAAAATAATTGAAGCCGCGGAAACGGTAACGGGAGCCGGGGGGTAGTAAACGATGAGATTTTTTCGAAAATGAGCAAGAAACCGGCTTCTCCCCCGCTAGTGGCGGTGAATAAATTGCAGGACGGAAGCGAGTCGGTGGTCGTTAGGTTTTCAAAATGGCCGCGACTCTCGGGGGCGAACAGTTATAAAAGTTCGGCAGGATGGATTGTTTTTGCCAGACCCGCGTCCTCCATGTCGGACAAATTATGTTTCCCGGCCATCGAAAGCACCGAGAGCAAAATTTATCGACGTCCGCGACGGTCCATCCTCGAACCCCCGGAGTCGTTATCGGAAACTTAGTTACTGCAAACTCAACGAAACGTTGTTTCATCGGTTTCTTAACTCGCGAAATTTGTCAAACTTCGAGGACCCCGTTGCTAATCTCGCGAAACACGAGGGCCTCGATACCGGGCGCTTCGGAATTACGATTTCAAACGGCGGCAAATTAAATCGGGACACGCCGAGAAGAAAGATTCTCCGGCATCCACGCCGGAGCAACAAAGCCGTATAATTTGAAGATTAAAAATTTCACCGTCGAGTTATCCTCCCGCCCGTTTGCCGAACGTGTCGGAGCCTTTTGCCGGCCTAAAGAGGACCGTAATATCGGACGCGCCGAGAAAAAATATATTGCGTTCGTTTAAATAAGTATTTCACGTTCGTCGGCTTTTGTTCGCTCTTTTCAGCATGTTCGCTCCGCCATTTTGCTGGACGCTATCTCCGCGGCACTTTAATTCGCACCCGAAACTTCCGTTATCGTCGCTCCAAACGAGTCCGAAAAGATTCGAACTTTTATAATTCTTTATAATCCTAAACTTTGATAAAACTCCGCGCGAACACGTTTGCCAAACAAATGAATCTCCCGGCCGATTAATTTAAACATCTTCTCGACGAGTTTTCTTCAAGGAGACGATAAAATCTCGAAGCTTCGGTGATGTAGCACGCGAGAGGAAAGAGAGCGGATAACTTAAAAAAAAAAAAATAAGTAAGCGAATGAAGAGGACATTCATCTTTGCCAGGAGTTTCGCATGAATTCGGGCACGAGGTGGATCGTCTCCATCTGTTATTTTAGCGCGGAATTTACAGTGTCCTTCGAACTTTACTGCCACGTCGGAAGGGCTCCAGATAAAACGGAGACGGCCCCGTCGTTTCGCACGAGTGCGAGCAAGAAACGACGCCGGAAAGCTTTTCGGGTCTGTGGATCTACGAATCTCGGGAGACCAGCCGTTTCCCCGGATGCTTCTTTTCGAGGGCGCATGTATCGGCTTTCTCATCCGGCGTGTCTAAAATTCTAATTCCGTGGCAACCCGCGGAGAACGCCTGTGTCGCGAGGTTGCACAATGCGAAAACCTCCGGCGAAACTTTTCACGTACTTCGAGGAACCATTGCCAAAAATTTGTGCGATCTGCGAATCGAATTACATGGATGTTAAAAAGGCTATAGGAAATCTAGAATATCGACGGAACTCGTCAGGCTTTCAACTGACACCGTTTAGCTTACCGTTTAGATTAAAAGTCATTTCTTCTCTTAGAATGTTAACAGTGGAACTATTGAACAATAAATGCAAGGATAAACATTGCTGTGCATTTATTCGAATTTTAAACGTGTGGTTCATTACGTTGAACGCCATGGTGGTCACCGGCGACCGGCGCCATTTGCTGTTTAACCTCTTAGGCACTGTGCGCCATTATAGTGGCTTTCGCGGGAGTCATCTTCTTGTACGACGCGCCATTATAGTGGCTTTCGCGGACGCCATCTCTCTGAACGACGTACCATACTCAATTGTATTATTAATAATTAAAGTAAATTGTTAAAGTCGACATACGTGTATCATATCTTTAAGAAAAATTATAATTTTATTCACACCGTTCTCTTTAACACGTTGACTGCCGAATTTAGGCGTTTCGGACCAGTTTCGTTTATTTCATTCATAGAAACGACCAACGTTGTCAAAGAGAATTGTCAGTTACTGGATAATGAAGTTCTCACCTCACAGTACTATCTTGTTAATTTCGATAGGAATATATTACTTCTGGATGTTGTTGATTTAACGATAATCATTGTTAACCTCTTAGGCACCATGCGCCACTACAGTGGCTTTCGCGGATGTCATCTTTCTGTACGACGCGCCACTATAGTAATTTTCGATCGTGCAAGGATTACGATTTAATACGAAATTCTCGTGTTCCGGGCATGAAAACCGTTCGTGGAAATAGATTTCTCTACTCTCTGCCTGCATAGTCAGTGCATCCCAAGCGATTCAACGGTAACAGCCCTAAATGACGATGAATTGGCACTGAATTCGCTGTTCCTCCACCATGGTAACTCTCAGACTTAAAATTCAGCAGAGACGCTTTCCCCGCAGAGATTTCCAGCTTTCCAGAAATGTTGCTACAACGACACCGGTGTTCTGGCATTGTCTTCGTTCTTGTCAAAATGTCAAGAGACGTGAGTCGTCTAAGAAATATCTCTTATCTTTTTATTTTCTTCAGGCTGGATGTTCCAGAATCTCAAGGACATTGTTGTTTTTCAAAAATTCAGAAAAGCTATTTTTCTACTCCAATTTACAGGTTTCTAACAATTTTGAGAATCTTATTTTCCGAGATTATTAAACTCTTACACCGGTATTCGAATGTACGAATTCCTCTTCGGTGTCGTAACTTGGATTCAGTATTTTTCGTACAATCTTCATTCTTTTTTACGAGCACTAAAAGAGTTCACCCCGGGCATTTGCGCGAGAAAACATAATATTTAAACTGGTAGCACTCGAACGGCGCCTTCGGGCGACGCTGAAAAATTCTCATGCCATTATACAAAGCAGCTTTCTCGTTACAAAATAATTACACGTATATCCGAAAATAATAGAATGTTATTTCCACCCCTCTTTGTCAGCGAATCGCTCATCATTTATCGCGACACCGGCGTAAAGACACAGTAAAGAAACCGGTTTCTTCGGGGCTGCTTGCCAGACGAAAAAGAGCGATAAAAAGACGAAAGAAAAGAAAAGAAAGGGGGATCTATGCTAGCGAGATCCCGGCTAGAAAAGTCTCCCATCGGCCGACAAGATTGATCGGCCATGCGCCCTCTGCCGTTTCCCTAAATCGGCCGTGCTATTTGCGGGAGAATTTAATTATACGCGGGGCCAGCAATCTCGACCCATTGGCCCTCTCCTCCACCCCCGCACTAAATCCTCTATTGCAGCTTCAGCGGCACAGCCTCCTCCTGTCCAATGTTCGCCGGCGTGATTTATGCCTTTGTTCCGGTGAAGATTTGCCTCTCGAAGCTGTTAACACCATCGATATTCGGAGCCCGATACCGGCATCCGATTTCTTTGAAAACTACGCCCCTGTCTTGTTCCGTTTCTGTGATCGGCGACGACTTCTTAGATCGAACGCAGCGGTGTAGAGAATCTTTAGTAGTTTGATAATTTTTGGTGGCGCTTCGCGGTGCCATTTGAGTGCCATTTTTTAAATATTTATGTAAGCGCGGCCGCATACACATTTTGTATTCGCTTTCGAAACGGTTTCGGAAGAAAACCATTTTTATTGCGGATCAACAATGCATCCCCAATAATATTGTCTAATAATGTTCTAACAAAGTGAAAAGTCTACTAATAGGCTACCGGTGGGTAAAGTGTTAAATAACAACTGTGCTGAATAAAACGTCAATAAAATCAACAGAAAAATGTTGTCATCGACTATAGATGGCTCTTGTATACGCATCATTCGGATGCCGCATATATGACGCTCGGAGCAAACGGTTTAAAAGTAAATAAAATGTGACGAGAAAGCTAAGCAAAATGGCTCGGCATTCGACGTGTTAGGAAGACGAAGGAACGGCGCTTACCTCTCGCACTGTCGCAACGTCCAAGAGGCGATGATCCACAACGAGAGCATGAAGACTACCAAGACGCTGCCCGGACAGATGGTCATCATGGTTTTCAGGACGAACTTGGTGTTGAAGGTAATACGATTCAAGGCCCCTATGCTGCGAGACGAGGCATCGGTGAACAGCTTCGAGTGCAGCAGCACAACGCGAAAGAAGAGGTAGAGTCTGAAGACCATCGGCAGCGAGAGGACGACGTCGTACGGTACCCATTCCTCGCCGACGTCCCCGTTCTTGTTCACCAGCTTGGTCGTCCACAGGAAGTAGTATTCCCCAGGGATCGGGTGGATCGCGCAGATCACCAACTCGAGGGCGATCTGCACGATCCTCTGCCAGGTCATCGCGATCCGCCAATCGTCCGCGCAGTTATCGATCATGAACAACTATCAACAGAAAGAACCAACAACGTCAAACCTTGTTCGCACAAAATTCACACAAAATTGTAGAAAACATTTATACAACTGATACTTCACCGAATCTTGCATTTTATATTTGATACAGCAAGCTGTGACTCATTAGGAATTTCACAGTTTGCAAAAATGTACCATAAAAATTATGCTCCGAAAACGTATTTTTCCGACAAACGTGATTCCTCGGGCGATTTCAAGCAACTTTTTCCTTTGCGAAAATCTTCTCCGCAGGTTTGTTAAGGAGATATCAACGAAAGAAATATAGGCCAATCAGAGCACAGCTTATGTAGAGGGATTCTGGGTCGGTGAAGGTAGACGCTTTCGGATTGGTCCGCGTTTTTCATTAATAACTCGAAAACTAAGCGTCAAATCGCGAACCATCAAAGGGAAATGTTGCTCAGAATAGCTTCAGGAATCTCCTATTTAAAATTCATGCGAATTTCACCGGACACCTTGTATATCAAGCCCAGGATCATTTATGTTATTATTAATTATTATAACAAATTATCCCCTTTGCTAATTTGTGATTTGACCCTTCGATTTCGAGTTATTAACGACAAACGCGAACCAATCAGAGCGTGGTTTTTGCAGAGGTGTCTTGCTGGGCGTGGCGTCGTAGCTGCCCTCTGATTGGTCTGTGTTTTTTGGGAATAACTCGAAAACGAAGCTACGTACGACATTTCCGCAAAGGAAAAAGTTTCTTGGGACAACCTCAGGAATCTTCTGTATCAAATTGGACATTTTTGAACGCCCTATATGTTTGTCGATATATTCGATGAACGAACGCGCGTTTGTCGAATGCAAATCACTATTCTCCAGCGTCCCTGTTTCAATTTGATCAACCCCTTATTTGCCTTGCCCCTCAACCCTTTATTTGAAAGAAAAAGTTTGCTGCGCTGGCGAGAATGCGATCCGACAGCTTTGAATGGGATTATCATAAGACGCCCAGCTCCGACGAAAACGCGTGTCGGGCTCAGATAAGTTTCATTATTTATACTCTGTCGCAATGGCCGTCGTTTCTCAAGCTCTCAGCTACTCTCTGGCTCTAGATAGTGTATCCTCTCTTTTGGTAGCTAGCAGAACGGTATCGCCAACTTCCGCTTTACGAACGGAGTAAACAATTTCGTGTTCTTTTTTTCTTTTTTCGGGAAGGAAGAGACGAAGAGGAATCAGTTTCACGGTTGCGTGCTTTATCGACACAGAAACTTTTCCAAGATAATTGTACCTCGGGCCCTCTGTGTACGTAACAAACTTCGCTACAAACTTGTGTACAGCTCCCGGACGTGCTCCTACAAATCATCCTCAGGAGCAGATAAAACACACGTGTCTTCGTAGATCGACTTTGATGCGATATCGAGAAAGTTTGCCACGGATGAGAGATGTGTCCACTTGTAATTACGTTAAATCTGGGTCGCGGATTTTAAAGATATTGTTTGAAAAAGATACAGTCACAGTGCGCAGTTTGTCACCGTGGTATGGGAAGTGTCGATCTTAAAATGTCTGCAAGAATGATACTCACACGTTGACCTTAATTTGTCTATCTTAAAATGATTAATTGTGACAGAAGAATTTGTTGATGCTAGTTGTAAAATGTACAAAATGTGGTACTTTTTTGTGGGCTAGCATATTCTGTAAAAAAATTAGCTCACATAATTCAGCAGGGATTCTAATTGCACAAAAATGTCAATCTTAAAATGGCTGCAAGAATGGTACACAAATGTTGGCTCTAGTTTGTCTATCTTAAAATGATTAATTACGACAGAAGAATTTGTTGATGCTAGTTATAAAATTTACAATGTGTGATACCTTCTTGTGGGCTAGCATGTCCGCAAAAAAATTAGCTGACATAATTCAGCAGGGATTCTAATTACACAAAAATGTCGATCTTAAAATGTCTGCAAGAATGGTACACACACGTCGACCTTAATTTGTCTCTCTTAAAATAATTAATTACGACAGAAGAATTTGTTGATGCTAGTTATAAAATGTACAAAATGTGGTACCTTTTCGTGGGCTAGCACGTCTGTAAAAAAA
>CM052089.1:17680683-17705633 GCA_028453745.1 Agapostemon virescens
TCATGTAGGAAGACAACCATAAAGCCTCCTTACATTACTGTCTTCCTATACTAATTTATTTCAGACAGACTGCAAACATTTATATGAACATCAACCTCCACTATGTTTGAGCTGAGAAAGCAACATTAAAACATCCTTATATTACTATCTTTCTCTGCCAGTTTATTACAAAACTGCAAAAATTCATAAGCACATAACCTAAAAACATAACGACAAAGAAACTTCATATTCCCTGTTTCCAATTCATTATGAACTAGAAAAATTTGTATAAACATCTATAACATAATGCAACAATCAAATATTATAAAAATGTTATACCGTGGAGTTGAATCCTTTACAACATTTCTATTAAAATTTATCCCAGCCGCAGATAACGATCCGCAGCTTCAAAAGATACTCGTACCTTGTACTTTATACAATTTCCTAAATGTTCACGGTGATATTAAAAATCAAAGTTTCCTTGGAGTGTGTTCTCGACGTTCAGAACCTATATTACCGTGAGGAAAAAAAATCATTCCGTTATTAGCATCGCGCGAACTGCGATTCGCGAAAAGTTTCAACGTTTTTTGAATTGCCGAAGTTATAAGCCGCTCTCGACGCGAAGCCGGCATTCGGTCCGCCGGTGATACCGTCGATGAAGAATTCAGAAGCGATTAAACCTCGCGTTCTCGATGCTTGTCAGAAGGCGTTATCGTAAAATATAATTGAGTCGACGCGACGAAGGGCGCGAAAATTTCTTCGCGAACTTCCGCCCACGCGCCGATTCATTAAAGTTACCAAGCAGCTACCCGGCGAGAAGTTTTCTCGCGGCTCGCCTAATTGCGAACTGCGACGAGCGCGTAGATTAGATCCAATGAAATATTTAGATGGCCGTATCAAGTTACTTATTACCGACTCGTAAAACACCGTCAATTTATCGGAGACGTTAACCGACGCCGCACTGGTCGTAAAGGTTCGGCGCACTGATTTCGGAACGAATTTACGAATCCATTAAAAACAAAAGTATTGAACACTCGAACTCTAAACTTTCGGTTGTCCGGAAAGATCGTGCAGATTTTTGGTAGATGGCATAAAGACAGTTCTGAATATATAAGAATTATTGAAAACAAATGACACGCGTTTTGTTGTGTGAAGTTGCCTGAAGAAAGAAGATGGCGTTGCGTTTCAATCTTCCGCTAAAATCGTCGCGAACTTTCCGGACCACCCAATACAATTACTAAATAGTATTTCAAAAATATTCGTAATTACTATTGCGTAATAATAATCGTTTCGTTTGAAAATTGCAAGAAGCTGTTTCGAGAAAAATTTTAGGCGTAATGTGCGTTGGAAACCAACCTTATCGGTTAAGCGTGATCGCTGCGCCCTCGTAACGATTCTCAATCGCATTAATAATGCGAGCGTCGCGAGTTTGGTTCATTACTGCATTCATTATTGCACTATATGGTTTGTTATGTCGAGTGTGTTCTGTTTAAGAGATGCTGTTTTGTACGCGGTTTTCAAGGGCTATTTGTTCATTTCGTGTTACAACGAAGCTTACACATTGTGTGTGCTTTTCTTCACGTGTTATTTCATCGCGAAGCCTACTATTAATCTCACAGAATTTGAGGTAACGTGTCAAAATTTTTTTAAGGAGAAATTCCAAGAATCTCAAATTCCAAACTTTGTACGATTATTAAGTGTTATTTAAGGAATATTCTCAATTTTTATTACGTAACAATAATTATTTTGTTCGAAGCTACAACAGCATGAATGTGTAAGTTACAAGCTGTTTCGAGAAAAATTGTATACGTAGGATGCGTTACCTTAATCTCAGAGAAGCTAAGGTAACGTTTCTGCATTTCTTAAAAGAAAAGTTCTGATCATTCGAATACCAAACATTGTATGATTATTAAGTGGTATTTCAAAAATATTCTCAATTTCTATTACGTAACAATAACCGTTACGTTGCAAGTTACAATAGCATGAATGTGCAAGTTACAAGAAGTTGTATCGAGAAAAATTTTAGGCGCAGGATGCGTTGGCAATCGATCTTATAGGTTAAGAGTGATCGCTGCGCCCTCCTATCGATTGTCGATCGCATTAATTATAGGAGCATTACGAGTTTGCCTATCTACGTGGTTTATGTCGAGTATGTCCTGCTTGAAAGATGCTGTGTCGTACGCGGATATTCTTTGCTATTTGTTCATCTTGTGTTACAACAAAACTTACATTTTGTGTGTGCTTGTCTTCGCGTGTTGTTTCATCGTGAAGCCTACTATTAATCTCGCAGAGTTTAAGGTAACGTTTGACCATTTTGTAAAAGAGAAGTTCTGAACATTCGAATTCCTAACTCTGCACGATTATCACAGAAGTTTCGAGAAAAATTTTATGCTTACGACGCTTTCCCTTAATCTCATAGAATTCAAGGTAATATTTAAACATTTTTAAGGAGAAATTCTGAACATTCGAATTCCAAACTTCGTACGATTATTAAATGATATTTGAAGAATATTTCCAATTCCTATTACGTAACATAACCGTTTCGGTCGAAGCTACAATAGCATGAATACGTGAGTCAAAAGAAGGTGTTTCGAGAAAATTGTATGCCTAGGATGCGTTACCTTAATCTCACAGAATTTAATGTAATATTTCAATATTTTTTTATGGAGAAATTCTGAACACCCAAATTCCAAACTTCGTACGATTATTAAATGGTATTTGAAGAATATTTCCAATTCCTATTACGTAACATAACCGTTTGGTTCGAAGCTACAATATCATGAATACGTGAGTCACAAGAAGCTGTTTCGACAAAAATTTTATGCTTACGACACTTTACCTTAATCTCACAGAATTTAAGGTTATATTTCAACTTTTTTTTAAGGAGAAATTCTGAACATCCGAATTCCAAATTTTGTACGGTTATTAAATGGTGCTTTAAGGAAGCTCTCAATATTTTTTTAAAATTCCAGTATGGAAATGCTCGGAGTGAAAATTCGTTAAATGTATACCGTTCGCTTAATCTTGTCCACTTTTCGTCGGACACGAGGGGGTCCAAGAAAAACGTTCAGCTGTTTGGGAAAAGGGATTGGACGAAATTAATGTTTCTTCGTCCGCGAACTTAAGTATGATATGTCGAGGAACTCGTTACCATATCCGGCTCCCCGGTTCTCGTTAGAGCATTCAGTTCATTTTTCCACTTTTCCGGGCTGCCACTTTCTCTCTCTCTCTCTTATTTCCTGACACTCTCTATTTCTCATTCCCCTCTTTTTCTCTCTCTCCCTCTGTCCCTTACTCCCTCTCTGTTCCTCTCCCACCCAACTTGACGTCCTCGATTTAATTACAGAGAGAATACTCGACTCAGAGTGCTTCGAGTGATTCGAGGGTTCTTCATCGCGGACCTAACGGCGCTCGGCCTTCTTCGCTCTTCAATTTTCCGTCGACCTTGAATTTTTATCGCCACCCACGATTACAAATAACGCTTCTTTCCCCTCTCTCTTCCTCTGTCTTTCTCGCGGGTGGCTCTATAAAAATCCAAGAAAATTAAAGCGCACTTTAGCTCCTCCGTATAGTTATATTGTCTGCGACCGACGGCGTCGCTGTGAAACGGTGCACGAAATTATGCGGTCGTTCTAGTGACTGATTTGTCTCTTCGCTCTTTGCCACCACTGCAAAAACCATAATTTCTTTTCTAAGTGATATATAAAAATCCACGTAAATTAAATCGTACTCTAGCCCCTCCGTATAGTCATACTGTCTGAGATTAATGGCGTCTGCGGAGCAGCGCTCGAGATTATGCCGTCGTCCTATTGACTGGTTTGTCTCCCCATTCTTTCCCCGCTACTACAAAAACCATAATTTCCTCAGTCATCGTTGTATACAAATCTAAGAAAATTATATCCTACGGTACTCCGTGTAATAAATCAATTCGGTAAAGATCGCACGATTTACATAATGATTTTTTATGCAGGCCACAAAGGTGCCAGTCTTCTGAATCTTTTTGGATAACTTTAGGCATATTTGGAGCTGATCCAAGAATTTTTTCAAGTCCGTAGCATGGATAGTTTGGGCCCGGCAGATAGATATAGCACCGGTTATCCTTGGCAGGGTACGTCCGGAGGGGGGCCCAAAATCGCCTTAAACAATTAGGTCTCCGATTTTCCTGAAACTCCCCTAATATATTCTAGAATGCGTGTCTAGTATGTCTGTATGATTTAAGGTCGATAGCAATTGAATTGCGGTAATGGTGCGACACTGAAGTTGCGCAGCGCTAGAAATTGAAGAATTGGCCAAATGGGCTTGATATAATGATTTTTTTGTGCAGGTCCCTGAAATGCTAGGGTCTTGTGACGCTGCGGGTGTTTTGGGGGATGTTTGGGGTAGGTTCAGGAATTTTTCCAAGTCCGTAGCATTGATAGTCTGGCCGCGGCAGATAGATATAGCACCGCTTACTCTTGATAGGATGCGCCCGGAGGGGGGCCCAAAATTGCCTTAAACAATTAGGTCTCCGATTTTTCTGAAACTTCGTAGATATGTTCTAGTATGCTTACTTAGTATACTTGTAAAATTTCAGATCGGTAGCGATCGAATTGCGGTCGTGGCGCAACATTGAAGTTGCACGATGCTAAAAATCAAAACAGTTGCCATAAAGGGCTTCATAAATTAATTTTTATGCAGGCCCCAGCCTTTCAAAACTGTTTGAGTAGCTTCGGGGATGTTTGAAGCTAGCATAATCCGTGGTATTCATGATCTCATCAAGGTATAATATTATAGACTCTAGAATTGCTATAAGGATTCACGAATTTCGCCTTATCTGAATCCTAATCTCAGTAAGACAGTCTACAGACCGAAAGGACCTTGAATTTTCGAGGAGTAGAATAATAGGTTGTCATCTGCGGTAATTTTCTTTGTCTTTGCGAGACGCAAAAGGTTAAGGAGTAGGTAGACTGAATACTATCCTGATTTAATCAGTCCGCTAGCCAATGCTGCGCTTCGTGGCCAGATTTCGGTTTGGCGGTGGCGAACCTGCGGTTTCTATAACAGCAGGCAGTCGGTTAATTAGTTACACTAAGAGGAATATAAATTAGCCGCAGAGGGACATGGCTCGTAACGTTGAGGCTCGACCTTTGCATTAAATGACAGAAGTACGTCTCACTGTGACGTTTCAGCTACCGTGCATTAACCGCAATGGACCCGGAATGCTTCAAGGACCGTGAAATCCGACAAAGACACTCTGTATACGTTCACTCTCTACCACGTTTCCCCTAAAACATCACTATCATCACTACAAACCTACATCATCAACCCAGATCACTTCGAAAGTACTTACATCTAATTTAGTCTGCTAATCGACAAATTTCCATCGATACCTACTCAAACTTTTTACAAAACCCATCACGCTGTTTGCTAAATCGTAATCATAGTGAACCATTTATAGAAACAATTGTACAAAATTTCTAAAAAATTTCACCCTCTGCAAGGAGCAAAATATTGAAGCGAAAGAAATGCGCTGTTACATTTTAATACTTTAATTTCCTAACTCAACAACCTCAAAAATGCCACAAAATCAAAGTAATTTATTTAATGAAGCAACAATAGCAATAGTTATCCTTGAACTTTTTTGCAGTCTCCAGATATTAACCAAATTGAGCGTAACCAATTAATTAACGTACAAATTTATTTTTAAACATGGAAGTCAGTGTTAAAAACTGTCTACAACTATTCTTAAGCACGATGCGCCACTATAGTGGCTTGAGCACACTCGATTCTATTATTAATTATTACAGTAAATTATTAATGTTAAAGTCATCATATCTGTTAGAAAAATTACAATTTAGTTATCAAAAATCTCATTCGAAAATTATTAAAGTTATACTATATTATTCACCATATCTTTAAGAAGAATTATAACGTTAGTTATCAAAAACACTTCATTCCAATGTTCTCTGCCGTACAGTGAAACTGCCCCGCACAAAATTCAACCGTGCCTAAGAGGTTAAACATTGCCTCGATACTTTCAAAAATGATTTCCCTGTAAGTCATCGAACTTAGCTTCGTCTTTCTTAGCACATCACCGACCGGAAGCCTATTATTCGGACTTTTAATATTCTGCACTGTAACTAAATGAAGCCTAACAAACTGCTTTTACATTGTAATTTGTAATCAAATTATTAGTCATGTTGATTTACAATAAAAATTGCTGTCAGTGTTTAACCCTTTGCACTCGAATGGCGCCTCTAAGGCGACACTAAAACTTGCCATACTATTATTTAAACAATTTTTACGTCGCTGGGTTTGCAGTTGAGAAATCAATAAAAATGTTAATGTTTTAAGCACAAGTTGTAGTAATTAATTTTATATGAACGAAAGGAAATAAACTATCTACAATGGAGTTATTATAGATAGAAATATTGTTTCGATTTTGGAGTAGAATTGCTTCGAGTGCAAAGGGTTAATCATGGACAACGGACTTTGAAAAATTCTGAAACACTCGCCGGTCGGTAATATGTTAGGAGTTCCACGTCGCATTATCTACGCATCAATCTGACACGCTGATCGAACCCCTTCGCCGATCATTGTACCCCTTCGATGCTCCATTAATCCGATCCCCGCGCTATTGCCCGAGGAGTTCGTCAGTTCGATCGGAAGAATTATAGTCATCGAATGTTTCATCAGAGGGCTCGCGGAACGCGTCGTCGTGCCGCGTGTACAACGCCGCGGAAAACCACTCGCCGAGGCGAAGCGCAATTTTGGAAGGCCACCAATTCTCTCCTACCCTCTTTCCCTCTCCCTTTCTCCCGCTGTCCGACTCCTTTGCCCATCTCTCTCTCGGTTCTTTTGTCAATAATACCGGTGGGACTTAATCCTGTGCGGTCGCGCGGCCAAATCCGCAGCGTTGCACTTTTCTTGAGTGGTCTCGCGAACTCCGTGAAAGGGGATTATTGATTACGAATGAAATGGAACCGAAGGCACCGGTGTATTGTCGTTCGATAATTTGTTTCGACGTATCGCATTGTTGACGGCCCCCCCTGTATTCATTTTCCGCGGATCTTTGCAATTTTACGCGAACGTTGCTCGTCTGGCCGGCCAACACTGTCATCAGGGATTTTCAAACGAAGATTTGGCGAAACGAATGGATACCTCCTATTGTTCCGTTATATGAGGTAGTTCAAGTTAAACCATTGTTTCCACTGTCTACTCTGTTAGATTTTAACCCTTAGCACTCCAATGGCTCCTTTGAAGCGACACTGAAAATTGTCAGACTATTATTCAAAACAATTTTTACATTAGAAATGTTTGTAATTAAGAAGTTAGTAGAAATTTAAGTATGGCCGTACGATTAACAGTGATGAATTTTATAGGGACGAAAATAAATGAACCAGGTGCAATGGAATTATTCTAGGACAGAAAAATCTCTCGAGTTAGGAATTAGAATTGCTTGGAGTGCAAAGAGTGAATTTATTTAATGAAGCAGCGATTGAAAACTTTAAATGTTTGGCATATTGTTATCTATCAACCTTGTTGTATTCTTCAAATATCAACTAAATTGAATGCCATCAATGTATTCACGTACAAATTTATTTTTAAACGTGGATTAATAATTCTGTCACATGGCAAAGTGTTGATTATAATTCTGTATACGCTACTGAAAATTGTAGAATAGAAGCGAGGGGAGAAAAACAGGGAATAGAGGTGCAATGATCTATATAGTTATTTAGTCACATTAATTACATTCAATTTTTATATCAATATTCCCTTAGAAAATAAAGTATGATATTTTAAGTTTATAAACTATATTATTATTTAACGATCTCATTGATAATGCTATAAATCAGTTAGGTTTACATATCTAGTTATGCTGGTCTATGCAGCTGGAAAATACTGCAATTGTTGCATACTATAGAATTATGGCATTATTGACGAAAGCACTATAAATCAATAAAGTAAGGTGGAAAAGTTAACGTCGAGTCTGTATTGACAGAGAATGACAAAAGTTTAGGGTTCTATTGTGGTTTGATCGAAGAAAGTAATTATTTGATTAATCTAATTGATTTGAATCACTTTGATGCACCCCAATATAATTAAAAAAGTGTAGATTTATAATCTACATGGAAGACTTCGCCAAAGAAACAAATTTATGATGAGTAAATATTCGATCAATCCTAGTGGTCTGACTAAAGCAAGCTTATTCCCCTGCACCGGGTTAAAGCGTTTAATATTCGATGTAAATTATTTTTACAGCAATCTATGTATTCGATGATTTAGCTTCGATATTTGCACGACCGTATTTGCATTTCGACGTTGCAACAGCGACGTTATTAAAATAATTATGCCGCTGTGAAATAGCCTTTAGGCTTCCCACAAAGGAAAAAGACGAGACAACGTTCTGAATTGCGAAGCAAATACTTGTGGTCTGGCTCCGGCGAGCTTATTCCACTGCGCCTTGTTACAAATTGACCGACTCAAACGACTCTGTTCCACTGTCGTTGCAAACGCTTCTAAATAATCTGTGTTAACATCTCTGTAAAATTGCCGAAAAAAAGGTTCAGCAATTAATTAACAGTTACAAATATAATTGCTTCCTAGAATAATATTATTATATCCTCTGTGCGGTACCAATTTCACAAAGGCAGCTTTGAGGTTAGCATAGCAAAGACAATAATTTATGACACTATTGCTGCAATTCCGACAGACGCTGCTGCGCATTCAAGTGCTTTAGCACATGCTTGTTGTGCTCGTTTCAGTATGCGCGTACAGTGCTAGCCAAAACCAGTGCATTTGCATTTCCGACGGTTCGTTCGTCGTCGTCGTCGTCGCGTTATTATTTCTGGATACGCAAAATCATTTTTCGCTTATTAACCCTTTCGAAAATTCGATAAAGAAATGCAGGCGAACGTGTTGCCGCGTTGGCTATAACTCAACTTTTATGATTCAAACACTCTCGAAACTGTGCGATCAATTTGAAGGGGGTGCATAAACCGAATTTCTCTTTTTTTTTCTCTTCCTTTTTCCGGAAACCACTTACACGAAATTAGCTCGTAAAAGTGTTCCGTACAGCGTGTACACTGCCCGCCAAAAGCACGAGGCCAGGTCTCGAGTGATTAATGAACAGGATTAATATTATTTTGCAACGATACACTAAAATTTATGGGGCCATTAGTTATGCGGATCATTTGTGCTCCATTTTCATAAATAAATCTCATTAATCTTTCGCCGGGCTAATATTTTCGTACTCCATTAATACGGCCACCTGGCCCCATAACTTTTTGCCGACGATGTACCCAAGCCCGACAAATTTATTCACTCGATTTTCTGTAAAACGAAAGCGGACATAAATAAATTTTACTTCACACTCTCGATTTTTTTTTCCGCGGCCAACGAAAACGGACAAGCACGGCTCAGCGTTTCGCTCGCTATTCGCCTATTCAACCTTGTTATTCAATAACTGTTGTAATAAAAAACGGTATATCGAAAACTGCCACGACTCAATTATGCTTTTTCTCGAAACACCGTGTCGCGTATGCGTAACGCCGCGCACGAGTTTTAAAGTCGCGTTGATTTTCTGTCAAAGCAATTCAGAAGTTTCGCTTTTATCTCTCACGCAGTGCGAAAGTAGGTTTCTCCTGGCGTGATTTTCCGTTTTGAAAAATGTTTCGAAAACCCCGTATTCGTCAGATTTGCCACTCAGTCAAAATTGACTTAATCATTCGCTTGTTGTCAGAAACAAAAATGGAAAGTTAATTGCGACACAGTCTTGTTAAATTAAATCGTTATTACACCGTTGTGATATTGTTATTTAACAGGTAGAGTACCTGTAACAGTTTATCAGGTTATTTAGTAATCAAGAAAGTAAGTTCATTCCATCCGGAACACATTCATAGATTGCATGTTCCATCTTCTATTAAACTGCTATAAATTCAAACGACTTTTCCGAACTCAATCGTATATAACGAATCTAAAAATTTTTTCCTCAGATTCGTTTCAACGTGATTTTGTAGCGTACAGTTTCCCCTTTAAAATGGCGCCTTAAAAGTTGGTCTGCGATTTTTTTTACCCGTTTTATCGAACCTTAAACAAAAAGAGTACAGCCAAATTTATAACACAAGGTAGCTCGATTTGTTCCCCAATTTTATTTCATAAATCAGCGAAAAAAAATCGGACATCAATTTTTAAAGTACCCTTGTAAAGAGGAAGCTTCAATCTTCGAATCCATCGCAGTTTCAATGACGAGAAAAATTTTTTAAACTTCCTGTAGACTTTTAATTACCTTTTAAATTAGCCCTCGAATGGCTCCTCTCAAGCAACAGTAAAAATTGTCAAATTATTATTCGAATCAATTTTTATATCACTACATTTGCATTTAATAAATCGGTAAAAATTGAAGTGTTGCATATACAAGTAAGTAGTTCAATAATAATAAGATAGTAATAAACTTTATATGCATAAAAGGAAATGAGCCATGAACAATGGAATTATTATATATAACAAAATGTCCCGATTTTGGAATCAATCCTTAGCACTCCAATGGCTCCTCTGAGGTGACAGTAAAAATTGTCAAACCATTATTCAAAACAATTTTTACGATACAATATTAGTATTTAACCCTTTTACCTGATCTATTTAATCTTATGGATCTAGGTTCTTTTACTATTACCGTGTTCTTACAACAATTAAATTTTTACTGCAATTAAATTTACAGCAGTAGAATCATTTACCATTATACATATGATAGTGTGGCAATTTTTAGTGGTTCCTCGGAGTCACCATTCGACTGCAAACGGTTAATTAGTACAGTTTTCATTAAAAGCTTGCTACTTGTTTTCCGAAGCATCGCGGAACGAATTTGAAAAAGGTCGACTAAAAGTTACACGAAACTTACAGTCGGACGGGCGAACGTGGACTGATTTATGCGAACCTATTCGCAAAGCTATAGCGACAGGAATCAAATGATCGGAACCCCGTGGTACACGGAGCCAGCCAGCTTCGTGCCTTGTTTATCTATTCTGCGCAGTCGTTTGTTCTCTCCGGGTTTTTGCGCCCGACGTTTCCGGCGTATATCGCGTTCTGCGCTGCCCGTTGCGGCGATTAGTTATTGTTTTGGTCCTGTTCCGGATTGTTCGTTATCGACACGGAACCGAACTGACCCATGATTGGGTTCGTTCGTTCCGTTCGTCGTTTCGGAAGGTCCGACCTGCTCGGAGTTAAATTGCCGGGATATTAGTTCAGTTGTTTTGAAGCGATCAGCGGCCGCGCGATTAATTGTTTGGACCTGCTGCTAGCACGCGTCCGGGAAATGCGAGTTTTAATAACCGGCCGGTAATGGATATTCCGTTGGACCGGTTGCCGTTGCACTCGCGTTCTTCTGCAAAACGGTGTTTTCGACTTTTGCCCGAGGATTTACTGCGATTACGAAACCCTCTTATGGTTTGAGATGCTTTGCTGCTAGTCGTTTGCTAAATGAAACAACAAATTGGCCTTGTGTCTTCATTTAAGCTTGTCACAACTTGTTCGAATTTTGTATATGAATTTGTGTATTCGTTTATTGTCTGCAACAAGTTCTATTTCGACCTACAGGATATTACATGGTTGACCAAGTAATTCCGTCGTGGTTGAAGTTGTCTAACTGCTTATAATATGCGAAATCAACAAGGAAATTGGTTTCACGTCTTCATTTAAGCCTATCACTACTTGCTAGAATTTTGTAAATTAATTTTTATATTCATTTACTGTCTGTAACAAGTTCTGTTTCGACCTACAGAGTATTACATGGTTGACAAAGTAATTCCGTCGTGGTTGAAGCTGTCTAACTGCTTATAATATGCGAAATCAACAAGAAAATTGGTTTCACGTCTTCATTTAAGCCTATCACTACTTGTTAGAATTTTGTAGATTAATTTTTATATTCGTTTACTGTCTGTAACAAGTTCTGTTTCGACCTACAGGGTGTTACAGGGTTGACAAAGTAATTCCGTCGTGGTTGAAGCTGTCTAACTGCTTATAATATACGAAATCAACCAGGAAATTGGTTTCATGTCTTCGTTTAAACCTGCCACTACTTGTTTGAATTTTGTAAATTATTTTTTGTGACGGTTTATTATTTTTAACAAGTTCGGTTTCGACTTACATACAGGTGGAGGGTTGACAAAGTAATTTCTTGTGCTACCCAACCGACTTCGACGCAAATCATTTTAGAAATGGAGCAATTTTACGTTAGTATATTGTGCACACCAAATCCATTTTCAATCTGCATAGTATTAGAAGGTATACAAAGTAATTTAGTCACGACGCAAGCTGTGTTGGTGCAAATCATTTGCGAAACTGAACAGGTAATTGGCCTGGGGTCTTTATCTGAACCTGTCACTACGTGTGCGGATTTTAGAAATTAATTTCTGCGTCAATATATCGCGTAGAAAAAGTCTGATTTCAGTCTGCATAGTGCTATGCTGCATACTGCATCGACAAAGTAATCTGTCATGATCGAAACTGTCCGGTGCCGATCATTTTCGAAATGCTACAAGAAATTGGCTAATGTCTTTCTTTAAACCCATCTCTGCACGTTCAGATTTTATAAATTGATTAGTCTTGGATATATATTCTCTTATAAGTTGAAGGAAAATATATTCGACACTTCAAGAAGCAAATCAGTATAAGGGTTAAACATTTATTGAAACATTTTACTAAAAGCGAATCTTAATTCTTCACATTTTATAAAGACTTTCAGTAGTTGTCTATTGTTTTATGTTGTTCTACATTGTTATTCGTAAACAAATTATTTGGTAACGTTCTCGTTGATTGGCAATAAAAATCGCTGTTACAATGTTTTTAGAAGGACTCTCAATAGTTGCGCTGTAACAAAACGAAGCTATACAAACTGCTTGTACATTGTCATTCGTAAACAAATTATTAGGTAACGTTCTCGTTGATTGGCAATAAAAGTCGCTGTTAGAAAGTTTTTAGAAGGACTTTCAATAGTTGCGCTGTAACAAAACCTTAAAATTCATTGTTCACAATTGCGCGCATAGATGTATCAAAGATTTCGGACACGAAGTGTAATATTCGGGACGACGAGACACCGTGCAAAAGCTGTCAACGTTAACAGTAACGCTTATAGTTCTCCCGAATGTCCGAATAATTATGAACGATACTACTAGACGTATCGACGAGCCGTCACGTTCCCCGCTCGTTCATTCATTCGTCCCGAGGTGTTCGCGGTACAAATTGGTCCTCTAATTATTCGATTTCCGTTCTGCCCATCGACGAAATAAAATAAGTAGCCACGGCTGAATCGGGACCAGATTGAATGTCGGACACGGTTCCGTTTTAAAAGGGACGCTGTGTAATCGCGCGCGAACGTCGTTCCGAAAATTACCAACGATCAACGCCGGCTTAAATAGAATAATTCTATAGTAATCCGTGAAAATGTGTCGACAATATTTCACGGGACCTTCCGATGACGGAATGCTAATTCTGCTCTGTCTTCATTATCATCGACAGTGTTTTACGGCGACGCACGCGATAAATCAATTTTCCGAACAGCAGATCCTGATATTTTTGTATCGGATTTTATGTTTTGCGTTAACGCGCGCGCGGGGGAAAAGCTCTTCTTGTTTCACGCTCGGAAATAACGTTCCGATTTTTAATAATGGTAATTAACCTAGTTTTTTGTTCTCTACATTTTATAAAATGTTCTTGCGAATCTCGTTTTCGTTCCGCTGTTTGCCAACGTTTAGAATGCTCTTGAAAAGAAAATTCACTGTACGATGCGTTTTTCTACAATTTTTACGAATCCCAGAAACGTTCGAACGTATTTTACGCAGGTTCGCCGCGACCGTATATTTTAATGTAATCATTAGACACCGGATAATTACGCGCGAAACGAACGACTATTTTATTTCTCAAGCGTTTTCACCAACGTATCTAAATGTTTCTATCTTTAGAAAAATCATAACAATTGTTATGCAATATTCTGCACCGGCAAAAAGCTTAAAACAACCGTTTTAAACAAAATTAATCATTAAACAACTTTCATGCTTGTAAAAAAATGTTTAAAACTCTCCAAACATTTCAAAATAATTATTATAAAATTTATGGCAGTGACGTCGGTTTGCTACTAGAAAAATTAAATAGATTAAAATGTAAGACGTGATTTTTCAGTGACTAACGAATCTCCTGAGTAAAACTGATGGTTTGCGAATGAAACTTTGAGAAGCAGTGAAAATTCAGGGAATGACGCGATAAGAGCGATCCGGAGCGAAAACGTTTCCGTTTCCGTGTCTCGATGAGTAAAATTAAACGTTTATTTGAAACAAGCGAGGTCGGTCTCGTTTCTCGGCGAATGATCCGCGCAATTTGCGACCAAATTAGCCGCAATTTCCCGGGAATAATTCTAAGCAGAAGTCTCGCAGTATGGCGGCCAATTTCCCGTCGACGTCCAGCCGGTTCGGGTTCGAATCTGCCGCCGTGGCGTCGCGACGCGTCGCGTCGGTTCACCGTTGGAAAACTTTCCTAATTCCGCGTCGCTTGGTGCTCGGGCAATGTTACACGGTCTGTTTACAGCAGGACCGTCGAGTGCAGCCGAGCGGATTCCTGATTAAAGTCCCGGAGTGTCCTTAACACGCTACGCGGAGAAAAGTTCCGCACACATTCTGTCCCGGCCGGATATCGATTCCGCGGCCAGACACCGCCATTGTTCGCGGCATTGTTATCAAAGAAATCGACGGAGCCCCGGGCTCCGATCTAAATGATCTCTCGGTAGAAGCTACCGTGCCCCTGTCAGTGTGCTAATGTGCTCCACGAACATTCGGGAGCGTAATTGAAACCCGAAATTGCACCGGAATGGATGCACTTTGGCTCAGACCTTTCGGCGACCTTAATTAGTTTTTTCGCTTTCTTATGGCAAATGAGCATTTCTGGAATCGCGAGATTCTTATAGATACGCATCATCTACGGACGTTGGCAATTGATTGCGATTTTTGCGAAGGTCGTTATCATTTTATTCGAATTTTTAACGATTTTAATCACTTCAGGACGGTGCTGCATGAGAACGTTGCAATTTGTATGCATGTTTGTACCGCTGTCGGCAAGGGGAACAATTTTTCTCTTGGAAACGTCGTGGACTTACTGGGTGAAGCTTCTTCTTTAAAGCGACGCCTTAAAAATTGCTGTACCATTTTTTTTAGCTATTGAATTTTGAAAAATACGCGAGTAAACGAAGTCACTGACTTTCAACCGTTTAGAAATTGTTTGAGACCGTTTCTTGCAGACTCTTCGGCAATCTTTTACCTTGAATCACGTATAATAGATCAAAGAAGACATACAATGTAGTATTTTCATAAAAATCCAGTCCCACAATCACTCATTATAATTTACTCACAAAAATCAATCGTCCTACTCATTGATTCACAGAAAACTCGTTCTATTTTCCCTAATCGGCAACATGCGTTTTTCCGACGTTCGCTGTAGCTAAAACTAGAGAACACGGTGTAAAGAACAAGGTACCTAACCAAGACAAGTATTTTATACTCATAGCATCCGTTAAAAATGCGAAGACATATTTTTCTGTCGATTCGAAGCAACAGATTGGAGATTCGCCTGGAGATTTTGATGATTTAATGAAAATTTGGGAATTAGATGATTTTCCCGCATGGTGGAAAATTAAGGTGTCCTCCGGGCGTCGGTAAAGATCAACAAGGCAGGCTATGCCAGCTGGTATAAATAAATGCACTCGGGTTCGCGAGCTTCAAGACTCACAACGTTTCTATGGCGACGGTATGATCCGGCTTTGCGCATGTCGTGTTCGACCGAGGGAACCCGTGGCGTTCGGTTACGCCCTTGGAAATTAGTGGAATACATCTGGTCATTGTTTATTCAACGAGAGAGCGAGATAGAGACCGATAGATGAAGAGAGAGCGAGAGAGATCGGTGGACTGGGAGATGAAGATGAGTTTCGATTGTCTGACGCGTCGAGAACCGGCTGCTATCAGGACCCACCGATTGTTCCGGGTTCCTTGGGAAAACGACCCGACGAACGGCTTTTGCATTCAGCTTGATAAACGATCCTGCATCCGCTAGCCAGACGATGCGTTCTGCATATCGTGATTTATTGTTTACGCTACGCCCCGCTGCGATACGTTTTCCAGAGACCGCCACGGGATTTCACGATTATTAAACTACAATAAATTAGTTCGCGTCCTTCTGACTAGCTCCACGTTTCCGGCAATTTGCAGACATTTCGCGGTAATTGAAGGGTTTCGCGTAAGTAGGCAGCTTTGAGTTTTACGTGTTCTTTTTGGTTTAGTGTCTGGTAGAAATTCATCTT
Organism: Agapostemon virescens; assembly: GCA_028453745.1. NCBI lineage: Eukaryota > Metazoa > Arthropoda > Insecta > Hymenoptera > Halictidae > Agapostemon > Agapostemon virescens. The sequence goes on from CM052089.1 coordinate 17,696,981, forward strand.
GTAATTGACTTCTATCCTTGAATGATTGTGTCGGCTATCATCTGCTCAGCAAAATGATTTGTTCATAATGTAGCCTACATCATTGTCTATTAAAGGTACATTCACAATTTGCAGTCATAAATGTCCGAATCTAAATAAGAAACTAACGAAAATTCAGTCTGCTTAGTTGAAACCAATGAATCTTATGATTGACTTCGCTCCCTGAATTAAGTGTCGACTATGACCTGAAAAGCAAAATGATTTGTCCATAATGTAGTATACATTATTGTCGATTAAAGGTACATTCACAATTTGCAGTCATAAATGTCCAAAACTAAACAAGAAACTAACAAAAATTCAGTGTGCTTAGTTGAAATCAATGAATCTTATGATTGACTTCGATCCCTGAATTATAGTGTCGGCTATGACCTGCCAAGCAAAATGATTTGTCCATACTGTAGCCTACATCGTTGTCGATTAAAGATACATTCACAATTTGCAGTCATAAATGTTGTCCGAATCTAAATAAGAAACTAACGAAAATTCAGTCTGCTTAGTAGAAACCAATAAATCTTATAATTTACTTCAACCCATGAATTATAGTGTCCGCTATGATTTGCAAATTAAAATAATTTGTCCATAATGTAACCTACATTATTGTCGACTAAACGTATATTCACACTTTGCAGTCATCAATGTACGAAACTAAATTTCAAATTAACAAAATTTCAGTGTGCTTAGTTGAAACCAATAAATCTTATGATTGACTTTGATCCCTGAATTAAGTGTCGGCTATGATCTGCGAAGCAAACTGATGTTCCCATAATGTAGCCTCCATTATTGCCACATAAATATGCATCCACAATTAGCAATAATCGATGTCTGAAACTAAATAACAAATTAGTAAAAATTCTCCATAAATATGGCCTACATTTTTCACATTTGACGTCCCGCTCATTTAGAACATAGTTTATCGCAAACGATGACGTTCTTCACTTTGTTCGACCTGCATTAGGACCCATCTGTAAATCCAGCGAATAACGTGCATGGAAAATTATAAACACAGTGGTGTGTCTGAAAATTCGATAAAAGCTATAAAATAATGTTATTTGGTGGCCGTCAGGGACCAGCGGGCGCAGTAAACAAATTCCCATATCAAACTGTAGCGCGCGAGAATTGGTCCGCAGAAATATTTGCATAATTATACAAACACCGGAGCGCGGAATCCTCTCATTTGAATACTTTTATCCCCCCCCCCCCCCCCCGGTGTGTGCGGATATGCAAATCGAAGGCGTCCGTGCGAAACAAGTTAGAGAAAACGCGATATCCTTAAAAAACGTTTCGACAATCTCGAGTGACGGAGAGGCGTCGCGAGAATTTCGCGGATGCAAATCAACATCCGCATCGGCTTATCCGGGTGTCCGCTGGAAATGATTTCGCGACCGGAAGTCCGCGGGGCTTTCGGATTCAAATGACACTCGCGAAAATCCTTGAGATAGTGGAAATGTCAGAGAGTATTTTTCATTTCTCGTGGCTCGCGGTAGCCGCGATTACAGTCGGTCGCAACGGCGTGCGGGAAATAAGCTTGCCAGAGGATGACAGGTGCGGTGGCGTGCTATTTTTTCCTTCCATTTTGCTGGTCTGTTGTTTTTTTTTTTCGCGCGACCCGCGACAGCCAATCGGATAAAATATGATTCGTAGAGAAACGGCATGAATAGCTTTGTCGCGGAAATGTAACGCCACGGAAACTTGGGGGTTGTCGAGGATTGCCGGGGGTTGCTGGGGCGGGGGTGCAGCAACGTGGGCGTAGAATCCCGGATTTCGCGATCGACGATTTATATTCGGTCCCCGATCTCGTAAACCACTGTTTACAGAACCGTTTTCTGCTTATTTCGAACTGTGTTATTCCGTACGTCGCTGTTCTCTCATAAAATTCTAGAAATTTCGATAAACTCCCTACAGATCGCTGGGTCCTCTTTTAAATCTAAACCGAACGGTTGCGGAACATGGGAAAAATAAGTAGGAGGTGCGAGGGGTTAGTGCTGACCTTGGAAATATTTATTGAAGTTGACGTTCCACGGAAAGGTCACCTTCGTGACGAAATCGTAGAACTTCTGATACAGATGGGGTAACTTTTTTATAAATTCTAGCTGGACTGTTGTGTAACAACGGGAAAGTATTGTGGAAAAATTGAAAATTCTGATCTCGAGATTATTTACTGAACTTGACCTTTTCTGGAAAAGGTTATTTTTGCGAAATTGCAGAGTTTTTAATGGAGTCGAGAGGGAGCGATGATACCATTTTTAAATGCCAGCTAAAATATTGCTAAATGAGAGAAAAATGAGGAAAAGTTATAATCAATCGGTTTTGACTTTAATAATATTTATTAAATTTGTCCAAAAATAATGTTTCAACCCTTCCTCTTATTTTTGCCTAGTTCTGCGACGTTTCGTATTTAATTTAAAAAGAAATTTCATCAGTCTATTTCAACTCCATCGAAAGTTACCGAATTTTATGAAAAATGGCTCACCGGACCGCACGTATATCGCGCTTCCGATCAAATTTGCATACGCGCAGGCAGAGTTCACGGAAAAATAATTGTTGGCAATATTATTGAGAAGGCACGTGTTCAATTAGGTAAACATTCATGATCGGAATATTGCACACTTTATTTGCCACCCTCGATCTTGCTTCGAATGAAATTACGCGTTCAATTGTTGGCTTAGCGCGAGAGCCGCGGCTCGAAACGCATGAAAATTCGAAATCCCGCTTTATCGCTTCAGAAAATAAATAAACAAATTCGCGCGAAATATTTTCCCGTAGTTTGATTTCGTTCCGTGTCGTTGTTGTTTGTGTTCGCTGCGAAATATGTCGTATTGAGGACGATACAGTTTTCCGAGAGTCACGAAAGTTGGATCGTGATCTTTTTAAAAATACGAAAAACGATAATTTCCAATTTACTGATTCGTTAATGGCGGTTAGGAACAATTCGAAATATAAGATATTGCATAATTAATGTGACGAGGACAGTTCATTACGTGCATATTGTAATCAGGTCACCGTTTATCGAATCAAAGATGAGATGAGACCAGTCCGCGGTTTTACAGTTAAAGTTAAAATATTTTTATAAATATCGCAGCAGGTAAACTGTATACATAAAAATTATTTCGTCGGCGAATTTCTCTATGAATATTTACCAGCTACGAGATACGTCCATTATATTTGCTACGATTACGCTTAAATTGAAGAAAAACTGAATGGTATTTATGTGCCGGCATCCCCTCAAGAGGCAGCAGGTTAATTAGATGCAAACATTGATCCAATTTCACGGACAGAATATTATCGCAAAAATTACTTGAACGATGCGCAATAATAAATCGCTACCACTGTCGGACGACCAATTTCGCATTTTCTATCCCACAATTTATTACCTCAAAAGCACGCATAGAAAACTAGCCAGAAATTCTAAATAAACGCACCGTTGGAATTTTCATAAAACAGCAAACACCGATCGGGTTTAGTGCTCTGTACATTTAGTATTAAAAACTGCGGACATCGTTTCGATCGTAAAATATTATCCTACGATCTATCGGATGCGATTCGCGCGACAGCCATCGACACAAAGTCAATGGATGCAAAGGAACGATTCGCGAATATCCATCATGCTCGTCGATTTCATTCGACAGGAGAGTGTTGCATCGCGTGCGGCGATAGAAGCGTAATCGACACCTGCGAGTTCCACAGCTGAAATTAATTATCCGAAGAAGTTTCTCCCGGAAGATAAATGAAACGGCGATTATCGCACGGCGTAAGATCCTGCAACGCGGAGGATTCGAAAATGGCGGCTCGAAACGTTTCACTGTGCACGAGGAAAGACGCGCGGTACACGGTCTCTCGTATATTTAAATAATTTCCCGCGGGGATTCGATTCAAATCCAAAGCGACAGATCATATTTTATCTTCGTGCAGAGCCCCGGTGTGGATTTACACCCCCGTCCGCAAGCGTGTTGATCTTGTTCACCTAAAAATAGAGCTGTGCTCCTCTGCCACGCGAATCGCCGTAGGAGCACCGACGATTAATAACCAACTGCCACTACGTTTTCCAGCCGACTTTTCCATTGTGGCCCGCGTATGATCGATGATATTTGAGATGCCCGACGATCTTCCACGGTTAATGAAATACAAACTCTCGGCTCATAATTATTTCCAAGGCCCCGGAAGAAACCTTTTTATCTGAGCCGAGTGGGCGGGACTGGAATTACCGGGTAATCCGAAGAGCACGATTTATTTCGCTGGAATTACGTTATCCATCGAAATAATAATGCGATAACGAGGCGAGCATCGAGAGCAATGAGCGGACCGCGGATTTTTATGCATTAATGCAGTGCGCAAATTTTCGGAGTGCAAGAAAACACGCGCATTCTGCAGAACAAATTATTTTTGCCACAAGACATTCTTCTCTGATTTTATTTTTCGTTATTATTATTATTTTTCTAATTATGTTACGTCAGTAACATCTTTTTTAACATTACAACTACCAAACCAGTCATTTTGACTGGTCTCCAGGTTTTTCTTTTGCAATTATTGAAGTTATACAAATATTTTCATCAGAAATTTTTGTATGCACTTCTAACATACTAACTTCTAACGTACTTTCTACGTTGATCTGAAAAATTAAGTCACGAATTTTGAGTTTCAGGCTAGATTACAATTATGGTAGAAATTGTTCTGCTTTCAAAGAATTCATTGTGAAAACTGATATTTGACAATTTAATCTCTGCTTTGATTTGAATAATTTAGACAACAATTTTCTAGTAGACTTTGAATTTTGCTTGAGTTTAATTTGAACTGATATTTAAAACTTTCGTTTCTGCTTTGATTTGAAGAATTGAGTGCACAATTTTGGGTGTCAAGCTACGTAACAATTACAGTAGAGATCGTTCTGCTTTTGTAGAAAATAAATTTAGCTTAAATGTATCGTCAACTAATTTTTTAAAAACTTTTCCTACTTTCATTTGAAAAATGGGAATGTTGCATTCTGGTAGCGATAGTCTAAGATTTTAATATAAAAATTAGTTATGTTAGTAATAGTTTTTCTAACCACAGACAATCCTCGAAAGAAGATTTACGTTGTTTCTTTCAGATACCTTGAACTATTTTATTTTTCTAGAATTCTTTGGGAATCGATGCATCAATTTTTAATTTGTCAAATAGCTTGGATCCGCTCGGCTTTTCTTGGGCAGGTAACACGGTCGTATCGGGTCGCAGTTTCTTAATTTTCTCGAACGAAATTCATTTACAGGAACTAATGAGGCACTTTGTGCAATTGAGAATTCTGTACGAGTGTCTCGTTCGAAGTAATTTCTGGCAGCAGTTGAACGGTCGCGGGCGCAGTATTTAAGCAAACAGTTCTACGGTAATGGGAATATTGGGAGAATTAATTTTCTAGGGAGAGCTTGCTCGTCAGTCGGAATACGGTTCTTCAAACGGTATTTAGATTCCTGAAAAGTTTCGAGGCCCTTAACGTTCCCTGAAATTTCCCAGTGTCTTATTAATTACTTCCCGGCCCATTGAACGATCACAAATTTCAATATTCGTTCAATTTTATTCGGTTTCGTTACTACCTTTGCCGTCACACCGAATCTCCGCACATTTATACAAAAAGAACTGTGGCAAACGCTATTTTACATTAAACAAGTCGAAATTACAAGTAATTTTTTCTTTCCTTGATAATACATGCAGCGAGCGAAAGTATTCAAGCGTTCTTTAGATCGGAATAATTTTTTAAACATTCAGCCAAATGACTTGACGTTCTTTTTATCAGTTAGAAGCATTGATATTCTAATCAACGTGCAAAAAGGATTTTGAAAAAATTCATAAAGGTCTGCAAGCCGAGTATTTTGCATATTCATCGCGGACTCAAGTAAAAAAACCTTTAAAAAGTACCTTTCTCATTTTTTCACGTAATTCTCACCAACGACAATTTCTTCAAAATCTTTTCTGCACGTCATTTGACTTTTCATCGTTTCTAATTTAGCTTCTAATTGCGCGAGGAAAGGTAACTCGTTTGGTACAGTGTTAAATAAATTATTCTGATTTAAAGAACACGCGAATTCTTTCGCGGCTGGTTGTAGCTCTGTTACAAAGTGCTGAAAAATTATGTTTACACCGATGCTTGAATTCGGCACGTTAAATCGTGTGCGACTAAAAATCAGAATCGAAGATGAAACGATTCCATCGAAAGCGAATGCGGGGCAATCAGCGTGGAAGCTTTATTTAACGATTCGCGATGGAAAATTTAGTCGATTTAAAGCGAGGATTAGTCGTATCCCGGATATTTGTACCGGTTCGAAATTTGCAGACAGGTTTGTCGGTGTTATCTAATTAGGTTCGACAGAGGAGTTCTTTCAACATTTCCAATAAGCCAATAGCACGCTCTCAATCTCCCCACGGCACGATGTCAAAGTAAAATAAGCACGACGGTGGGTAGACTCTGGTTTTTTTTCTTTATAACGGAGACGCTCCAAAGAGTAGTGCATGGTTTTATTTGCATATACCTTTTTCGAAGTAACTCCTGTTTCTCGTTTGATCTCCAAGAATTGTTCGCTGTACTGTATAATATCGAATGGAAATCGCGCAGCCATGGTTTCCCTTTGACGTGTCGACGGCGCCGAGCAATTTTGTATTAGAAAAAACAGCTCGAGCCTAAACGCGAATTGTTGCTCCCTTTTTAAATGTTCTCCGCCACCGTGAAATTTTTTACTTTAACCGAACTGCACTTCCTCGTCGCCATTACCGACCGTTCATTGATGCTCTGAAATGTACTCTCGTTATAACGGCATTAACAATATTTTTAATAACGTATAGTCAAACGAATCCGATGAACTGTTCCTCGTGGACGTGTGTTTGCAATCTCAATAATTGCAATAGAATATATTAAAACATTTGTGGTACCGCAGAAAATTTTGTACAATAAAAATTTATTTTAATTTCATAAAAATCAAGGTTATATAAAATTAATTTTAAAATTTACACAATAAAAATTTATTTTAATTTTACGCACTGACCCACGGAACCCTTAACGTCTTTATTAATTTTTAACGACGCCTATTTGGTCTGATCTACTTTAGAATTCGATACGCTCCTCTTCAGGGACAGATTTTATACTGAAAACACCAATTTTGATAAAAACGGTGCATACCACAAATAGTAGAAACCTCAAGCTTTAAAATGCTTCCTTTTTATCAAATTTGGATTAATTTTAGCAAAGTTATAGCAATTTAAAGATTGAGCGGATATTCAATTAGCTGTGACCGCACTTTCGGGGCAAATACCCCACTGTGCGATGCTAGAAAGTAAGATAGACAGAGAAAAGAAGAAGAAAGAGTTTATTTCGTCCTGGGCCTACCAGAGGGCCCGTCGGCAGACCCAGTCTCAGCTCACCCAGTTATCCAAAATTCCATCTGTCGGCGCTTGTACAAGACAAACTTGCCACATCACAACTGTACGTCTTTCCACCACTCAAATGTTCGCACAAGGTTAATTCGACGTGCGAATATCGCGATACGTTACGCGATGCGTTTACCAAGGATACCGCGACGTAATACGAAATCTAGAAGCAAACGGGGTGCAAATAAAAGCGAACGACAGTTCAGGAAATATTCTTTACGACCCATTTTCAGTATAACGCGATAGACCGCGATACGCCGATCGCTTCGTTCTCGAATATCGAATGCATCAGCTGATTCGTATGCTACGACTACTGGTGATCGTCATATTTCCGGACGGGAGAGGTTTTCAAATTGCACGAGGTTCGAATCAAAATTACGAGGGAATCCGAAAGCGATCCTGCGGATCGGACTTTGAATTTTTCAAACGAGACTGTACCACGTTCACGAGTTTCGGGATCCCCCGGCTGGTTCTCGTTTCGCAGTCTCAGCTCCGGTTCTGATACCGTGCCGCCACACTCGACATCCGAAATCGTAAATTGTCGAGAATCCCCGACGGAGGTTCTTCTGTTGCGGTGTATTCTGCATTGCAAAGCAGGAAGCAAAGTAATCGTGCCGATAGCGGTAAACACAGTCCTGTTGACGCTACTTTCTTCAAGGGTCTCGCCGCACCCGCCATTCGCACTGTCACGGGACTCTTTAAAAATGGCGTCGCGCTGCGACTGCCGCCTCGACACGCCCGCCATTAGTAATTCCGACAAATTATCCGTTCTCGCGTTCTTCCGACGCGGGATAAGCGATTCTCAACGGTTTCTTACGGCGAATTATTCGCACCCCTTTCACGGAGGCTATCGGAGATAAGGTCGTTGCGAACGACGCTTCTCCACAGTAAAGTTTCGGATTTTACTCGAATTCGAATAACGTTACAGCCCTCGGTAATCTGCGGATGTATTTCTAATGGGTTTCCAATATCCTGAAATTTATTGTTGTCTCTTTCGTTTGTAACATACAAAACCGATGAAAATGAGCTTCTACAAAATTGTACAAATGTCTAGTAGAAACGTCACCGTGTGCTTTGCGATTATTTTCAACAAATAAGGTGGTTTTCCCAGCTGGGACACGTTTGGAAAATTTGCAAAGAGTAAGGACGTAACTCCGAGTCTTAAATTGAGATATTTAAGGGTTTGGGTTAGAATACTATTGAGTCATACTGCTTAAGTGTATCT
>CM052089.1:17718032-17735817 GCA_028453745.1 Agapostemon virescens
ATGAAAATCACCATCCCCATGGAGACAAATAGTCTAACAGCAAGCTACATTTGCTACAAAATAACTGTGGTCCATAAACCTCGCCAACGAAAAATATTTGCAAGACTGCAAACAAATGTCCAGTCTGTCTAGAATATATTAAACCCTTTAAGGCATGCAGTAAATTTTACTGGCCCGCAGGATCTCCAAAAGAACCCTTGAAAATCACTATCCCCTTGAAGACAGTCTAACATCATCAAGCTACACTTACTAAAAAATATTTGTAGCCCTTAAACCTCGCCAACGAAAGCCATTTGCAAGACGGTAAACAAATATTCAGTCCCTTAAAAATATCCTAGCCCCTTCAAGAAATGCAACAACTTTCAGTCCGCAGAATCTGCAAGAAACCCCCATAAAAATCAACAGTCTACCAACGCAACGAACAAAACAACAAACATTTATCTAAATAAATTATTACTACGCGAGATTCTGAGAGGCACTCTGCAACATCTGTACAGTAAGTTGAAGGCTGCAGCTGTGGGGAATCTTACGTGAGGAGTGGTCGCAGATATGAGAGCCGCCCCCTGGGGGATGTTTGAATTCTCGAGTGGACACTTGGTGTAAGTTTTCGCGGCCGAGAAGAAACTTCGCGGGTCGCGGCCGTGAAATCCGTGGTCGCGTACCGCGGAATTACAACCTTCTGGAAACCCAATATGCCCGAGACTTGAATTATTAAATCGCACAGCTCCGGTGGCTTACCCCCATTTAACATTCCCGCGGCCGCAAATAATGCACGCGAGGCCGCCGGTGGGTCAAACACCGTCAAACATTCATCCCCCCACCTTTCACCGGCGACGTTTAGCTGTTTGACTTTGTTAATTGGCTAGTTGAACGTTTATCGCTCGCAACCCCTTCACCTTATAGCACCCGTTGCTCCTCGGGGAAAAAAATGTACAAACACGAAGATAGAGCCTCTAGCCACCACCACCCCTGCCGCATACAGCAATTAGCGAGTTCCTGTTACGGACTGCTTCCTACTCAATTGTTGATGCTTTCGCTGAGTGGGCCCGTTGTTGTTTTCCTCGCGAATCGGTTCTTCGTTTACGCGAGATACGGTAAAAACGAAGATTCTTGCACGCTGCATTGGAGAGGGATTTTTTTCTTTGCGAAAATTGGACACCCCGATGCGGAAATTGGGCGAGTTTCCTCTGCAGATACATACTAACTAGATATTACCGTGTAGAATTAACTCTTTGCACTCGAAGCTGTTTTTACTCTAAAATTAAAGCTTTCCTTCTGGTTTAGAAAATTCTCAGTCCACATAATTTATTTTTCTCTTGTGCACACAAATTTTGTAATTACTGCTCGTCCTTACAACAGCGAAATTTTTAGCAATTTGTTAGACCCAGGCGATGTAAAAATTATTTTATTAATAGTATGACAATTTTTAGTGGTGCCTTGGAGTCACCATTCGAGTGCTAAGGGTTAACCTTTAGCGCTCCAATGGCGTCTTCGATTAAGAAATTGTTTAAACGACGTGTACGTGTGTGCCTCGTGTAACGTGTAACTGGAAACAAACGAAGAAGTTGTTGAAGTTGTTAAGGAATTTTGGTGAAGTTTTAGGAGTACAGAAAGATAAGACCTCCGCGTCATTAATCTTGCTGCTCGTCCAATCTATTAACTTGATGATTAATAGGTCGTGGTCCAGATAGCTCAACAATACTACTTGTAACTCTACGATGAACTCTTGTAAAAACGTCACACTTTCAATGAACTGCTTCGACGAACGGAAGTTCATTGAAATTCCAAACGCTTTGTAGTGTACTTCACGAAGGTTGAAGATGAAAGAGAATCTTGCGATGATTGTCTATCCATAATCGTGCATTTTAAGACACTTTTATTTATCTACTACATTAGTATTTTTCTACAGTTTTCGATTATTAACCCTTAACACTCCTATGGCTCCTCTGAGGAGATACTACAAAAGGCTATACTATTATTACAAAAAATATTATAAAAACAATTATTACAGTACTATGTTTGCATTTTAAAAATCCATAAAAATTGAAACGTTGTACGTACGAATAATAGTAACAAATTTTATATGTACGTAAGGAAATGAACCATGTACAATGTAACAATTCTTGGTAAAAAAATATGTCTCGATTTTGGAATTAAAATTGCTTGGAGTGCAAAGGGTTAAAACAAACTTTACATGACTATGTTTGTATCTAAAAAATTGATAAAAATTCCACGGTTTAAGAACGAGTAGTAGTAAAGAAAATTATGTGCATGAAAGGAAACAAATTTTGTACCATAAAAATCTTCTGAGTCAAAAGAAGTGCCTTGGTTTTGAAGATTAAACAGTTTCGAATGCAAAGTATTCACTTATAATTTATATTAACACTTTACCGACCGGTCTTTCAATAGGTCTTTTAATAATTGCCCCATAACAAAATGTAGCTTAAAAAAAGGCGTTTACATTCTAATTTGCAACGAAATTATTATTAAAAATTGCTGTCGGCGTTGAGGGCTCCATTAAAAATTATTCATTGATGGATTATGAACTTGAAAGATTCTGAAATAATTGCCGATCGGTAAAGTGTTAATATATAATTTATATTAATATTCACGCATAAAGTATAACACTGTATTCCAGTGTTATCAGTTGAGTGTCACTTTGCGTCGCCGGATGCTCGGCGAAGATTCGAATGCTGTTTTCCCCAGCGAGCGATTAAACGAGTGAGTTGGCGATTCTAAAATGCGAATTTGAAACGTCCAAGTGCAATCTGTCAGTGGCTCGGTCGCAGGATGTAGCGATAATGCCCTAACTTTCTGATCTACCCGATGCTACGGGGCTTCGCTTCTAACTAACCGGCTGACAAGCCCCACTTTCTAATAACATTAGCCACCTGTCATAATTACTGTGCTCAATATGACGGTGTTAAACGAATTACGGGGCCGAGAGCTTTCGAGTTTGAAGAGTTGAACGGATTAGGCTAGAAATAGGTTTCCATAAGAGACGAGGAATTTATTAATGGTCGAGCCCCGAACCACCATCGAATAAAATTTCATTACTTTCTCTTGCGTTAGAACCGATGTTAATAACAGCAAAAGAGAGCACTCCATTTTATTCCCACCTCTGCAGTAATTCTAATAATGGAGAAAATAATAAAACCTTCTTTTTTCGCTCGCTTTTTATAGTGATAAACATTTTTACGTAATGATACAAATAATAGGGAGGTGACCGGAGGTTGTAAAATGAGTCCTTGGGTTTATGGCGGTGGGAAAGATCCACTTCGGCTTTTCTTCCGATGAATTACAACCCTGATACATAAATGGCGGACGGCTGGGACGACGAACACGATATCATACACTGGAAAGTATCTTCGATACATCGTTTCATATTTTTCGATTCTTCTATTCGATAACGAATACGTGCAAACGTTTGTTCGTCGCAGACTCTGCATTTTTATACGCAATATAAATTTTTCAAATTAATTGGGAGAAACAGAAATCGTTTAAAAATTTATTCTTTCTTCTGACGATTTAAATTAATTAGAAATATTATAACGATTAGAGTGTGAATGCATTTACGACAGAAATGTATGTATAAAATATGAACCTGTGACAAATTAGAAATATTTGTGAACATTGTTATATTATTCTTGATGCAGGCAATTTTTGCTTCGCACAACGATTTAAATTAATTAGAAATATTATAACGATTATAGTGTGAATGCATTTACGACAAAAATGTATGTATAAAATATGAAACTGTGACAAATTAATGCAGGCAATTTTTAACGTAACTACCCGTAGGGATTTTTACTTTCATTGCAAAAATGTTTACTGATTTGAAAAATCATTTGTCCATCAAAGTAGGGTCTAAGTATCTCATAATATTTTCCCTCGAATTTTTATTTTTATAGCAAAAGTGTTTACTGATTTGGTCAAGACATTATGCGAAAATAGGATGAACAACAAGTGTCTCAGAATTTTCGTGAACCATTCGAAAGACTCTGCGACTCCAGAAAATATTAATTAACAAAGAATCCTTTTGCCTACGAACGAACTATCTCCAGCAACAGTGGGTTGCTCGGTATTTAAGCAAAAAGACTGACACTTTCCCGCATAATGGCGGCTGATTATCTCTTTGAGACTGCCTACGAAAAGATACAAGGATATGGGACGCGCATAAACGTCGTCGTCGAGCTCACAAGCATAATCTAGCAATGCAAACCCGTCCCTTTGACTCGTTTCAGCATCGTGCGTCGAATGCGGATGAAAATCAGCGTGAACCGCGAAATTGACATTGAACAGATACCCCGTCGAATCAGAAGGAATGCCGTTTCTGGATGGAAAGTTCACGGTATCGCGTACTATTATACCAGATTCCAGAGATAACTGCGGTAGATTGGTAGCGGCCACATGCGGAGCGTATCATTGGCCCTCTGCCAATGACGAAGGGGATGGCGGCGGTAGATTTAAGTAACTAGTTCATGTTCGTTGGCGTATGTCCCTTGAAATCCCCTTCTATCTCTATCTCAGTCACTATGTTACTGTCTTGCTCTGGCGCCGAGATCGTGTGCGATGGCAGCTAGACGCTTTTCTATTAATTTCCCTCTCTCCTTTCCTGAACTTTCCAACCCCTGGCAGCAAGTTTTCATTTGTCGCGCCCCGGCTCTGCGGAGATCATAATTATGTTACATCGTTTGTACTTCGCGTGTCGCTTTTTCAAACACCTGCAGGAATCTCCGGTAAATTGTCCAACATTTTTCACCGGACCTTCCGAATCGGTTGTTCAACTCTCACGATTTTTTTCACGAAGTATCATTGTCGCGTTTTCGCTCGAATTTCTCGTCATGGCTGTCGGACTATCTCAACATTTTAGTTTGACGAACTAGAGATTAATTGTTAGAATTGACGATTATAGGATGGGATAATATAATATTGGAAATGTGTAATTCCCCGAGTATTCAAGCCGTTAATCTAGAATTACTATTAGGGTCTATAAGTTTGCGATACCTATACTCTTAGGCACTATGAGCCACTATAGTGACTTTCGCGGATGCCATCTCTTTGAAGACGTACCATACTCAATTGTATTATTAATTATTAAAATAAATAGTTAAAGTCAACATACGTGTATCATATCTTTAAGAAAAATTATAATTTTATGATCAAACACTTAATTCCAATGTACTCGTGTAGAGAACAGCATTATCAGTCACACGTTGCAGTGCTGTATCATTTAAGAGGTTAAAGTACAAAGTTGATCTTCGAGGCTCTGTATCCAGTTTTACATCTACACGTTTAATTTAAATTTTAAACATAATTTATTTCAATGTTAATTAAAAACTATTCGTCGACGACAGTTTTCTAAACGAAGAGCCAAAAAATGTACATTTCACCGTAACACGAGAAGCTTGTAATTTTTTAACAAGACATGTTGATCATTTTTTAACTAAACATGAATCTGATCTTGATTAATAAGTTTTATTTCGACAAAAATTGTGTTCGTTCATCGTTACTGTTAAATCTAACATCTAATCGACGGGTTCTTGCGAAGATTTTTATTTAGTGAATGATCGCAATTGATAATTGTCGTAGAGACTAGATTGGCATTCAGGTTTAGCATTTAAATGGAACTCTCGAAAGTGTCTCTTCCCGGATCAATTATTCGAGCAGTTTAATTATCGGGCGATTACGGGGTCGGGCCGGGGCCACGTCAAGGGCCGCGAAAAATTAAAAATGCATAATGCATTGTATAATATATCGAGCAAAAACCGTGCCGGTAATTTCAAAGAGGCGGTCCCGACGTTGCTGTCGCGGCGTATCTCTGTAAAATTCAATCAAGGCCAGAAAGCGTGGTCCACAAAGTAACAGAATGCATTAGCTTTGATCCGGAATTCGGGACGCGTCTTTCTGAATCTGGCTCACGTTAGACGCGCGCAAACAACTTTAAGATGTCGGGATAAGTTGACGAAGGGATTATCATGGAGCATGGAAACGTGAAAATAGAAAATCCCGCACTAGTCATTTATCCGCGACACTTGCCATCCGAGAGGAAAATTCCAGCCGGAGTGGTATTAACATCAATTTCGAGTCAAAGCATCCGCAAACCGAGCTAAAGTCAACCATCACTTCGCCAAATTATTTACATATTATTTTCCATCTTGTACACCTTTACAGCGTATTTAATTTACAATGTAAAGTTTAGTTGTTGACTTCTCGCTTCCACAGACTAAAGCGAACGAAGCTTGTGACAATACCACTGTGATTGCCAAAGTATTTACATACTATCTGCCACTTCGTAAATCTTTCCTTTTAACCCTTTGCACTCGAATGGCGCTTCTGAGGCGACACTAAAACTTGTCATACTATTATTTAAACCGCTTTTACATCGCTAGGTTTGCAGTTGAGAAATCAATGAAAATGTTAATATTCTAAATACGAATCATAGTAATTAATTTCGTATAAAGGAAAGGAAACGAACTATCCACAATGGAGTTATTCTAGATAAAAATATTGTTTCGATTTTCGAGTAAAATTGCTTCGAGTGCAAACGGTTAAGTCTACTCGAATTCGGAGCACGCTGTTTCTTGAATTTCTTGAATTAAATAAAAGATTCTCAGCTTGCAATTATATTACTGATTGCAGAACTTGATAATTGCTAAGGTACATATTATTTTTCATTTTATACACTTTTCCTATTCGTTGCATATCCTATTTGCAAGATACAAAGAAAGATACTTTGAATTGAAGAAAGGCTTCTCAGCAAATGCAATTTTTACTTCCATTTAATTGTTGAGATAATATTTAACCTCTTAGAATTATGTGTAAATGATACATAATTGCAATGTGTGACGGATAATGCTATTCTCTACACGAGTACACTGGAATTAAGTGTTTGATCATAAAATTATAATTTTTCTTAAAGAAATGATACATGTATGTTGACTTTAACAATTTATTTTAATAATTAATAATACAATTGAGTCGTTCAGGGAGATGACATCCGCGAAAGCCACTATAGTGGCGCAAAGTGCCTAAGAGGTTAATGTTTAAATTTGTTAAGTGAAAGAGATATTTCTAAGCACACAGCTTGCTCCTGTGAACAATACAACTCAGTAATCGTATTTACTACATTTCTCATTTGTTTCTATCTAATATATTTAATCTTCGAAGACAAGATGGCCGAATTTGTCATGCCTGGAGTAAAAGAAAAGTTTCGATTTATTTACTTACTAGTTAAGGATTATCATCTGAATTGATTTGTCGTCTCAAAACGTCTCAGCGATTTAGGAATATCCTCTTTACCGTATCAATTGTTAAATAACCATACGGAGACCGCGTTGTTTGACAAGTACCTACCACCGGGCATTGCCGCGTTTATTTATCTAAAATATTTATGTTTGTCTATTTCGTAGACGGCGTTTTCTATTTACCTACCCTCCCCTGTGTCGACAGCTTAACAAACCCAATATTTGAGCAGAAAATGCAAGTTCGCCGTTGGAAAAAGCAAAATGACGGTTGAAGAATGAAGCGGAGAGTCCTAGAATCCTGGCTCCTTTAATAAATCTCGGAATCCGGAGGAGGAACGATCGTAACGAAGGATTAAGGACCTCGAGCAGATGAATTCGGCCCGGCCCTTCGCGATCTCATCGGCTCGGATCTCGCGAAAATGATAATCCCCGTGGAAGAAGCGGTTTTTATCCTTCGTCCCCATTAAATGCGCTGTAAAAGTTCGTCGGTACCGAAGAGAGGAGAGTCTGGGTCCCGTATATCGTCGGAGAAGGACGAATCCATCAAACCAAAAGTTTTCAGGTCAGCTGTTTTTATGGCTGAGTTCGTTATTATATTTAGGGCGTTCTTGCAGCGAGGACCCGTCCATGCTCGTCACTCATTCTCTTTTTTTTTTCAGCGCTCCGCTCGTAAATAAACGGGATGATCGACTGGAAGGAGAGGACTTAATTATCCTCTTTGTGGCAGTGCAAAAAGTTCCCGCGAGAGGTAAAAAGTTGGACCGTTTCGCGAACGGTTTCGGGGAATTGCATCTCTTTTCGGCTTGACACTTGGCTTCTGCGAAATTGTTGTTTGTAATAATTTCTTGTTTGTTTCTTGGGTGGACGTAGCTTTAGGCGATCGAGGAGTATCTGCATTAATAATTTTTAATTTAAAACCTTTTTTCCGATTGACAATTCGGACTCCAACTTACATTAGAAATTATTTGTAACAATTTCTCGTTTGTTTTCTAGGCAGACGTACCTTAGGTGATCGAGGAGTATCTGCATTAATAATTTTTAATTTAAAAGCAACCTCTTTTCTGTTTGGCAATTTGGGCCCCAACTTATGTTACAAATTTGAAACAGTTTCTCGTTTGTTTCTTAGGTGAACATATCTTATACGATCGAGGAGTATCTGAACTAATAATTTTCAATTTAAAACCTGTTTTCCGTTTGAGAAATCGAATTCCAACTTACACTAGAAATTATTTATAACAATTCCTCGTTCGTTTCTTAGATGAACATACCTTACAAGATCGAGGAGTATCAGAACTAATATTTTTTAATTTAAAACCAACTTCTTTTCCGTTTGAGAATTTGGACCCCAACTCATGTGGTCTATTAGTAATTGAGGATAGATAACGAGCGTCCAACCAGTGTTTTATTTTACAGTTTTATTGTTTAACAGACTGTATACTTGTAGATCCACTGTAGGTTCAATATTTGCATAGGACGTTGTAAAACCAAGATTGCAGAGAAAAGTGGCCACCAGTAAAAGTACTAAGAAAGTATTTTCTTTGCGAAAATGTCACACGTGGCTTTCGAGCAATTAACACAAACCACGGACACATACTTAAATACAATGTGATAACGCATATTATATTATAACTTCAAACCACGTGACACGTACAATTTGATTTGAAATCGTGTAGCACATGGGAAAGTTTAAATCAATTTATTTCGTTGAAGCCAGCAATTTGTATTGCGTTCAGTTGAACGATAGTTAGGTTGCCACATTGAAACAGTCGTACCTATCGCCAGCAAATCAGAAATATACCTCTAGAAAGAATGATTCCTGCTGAAAGAAAGTGCTATCACCGCAACACTACAATAGAACGGCGATTAAAACAGTAGTTAACTCGTACAGGCGTGCGAAAAGAAAGGGAAATAATAAAACACAGCTGGCAGCAACGTTTCCTTTGAATCGGAAATATTTTTTGTACATACTAAATCGTACGGGTAGAATCGATTTCTCGTCCTTTTTAAATATTCCCCGTTTAATAACCGGGAAAAAAATAACTCTGATCAACGGTACCATCGGCTTTTTCGTTATCGATAAACCGGCGGTTTAACGGTCGGATAAATCCCCGTTTGTTTACATTGCAAATCGATAGCATAAATTGCTGAAAAGAATGAGATAAAGTCCGCTTTTTATTAACCACCACCGGGATGCCGAACGATGACAATAAAATCGAAATATTAAATAACGAAAATATTGTACCGAGGTCTCTTCTCGAGTGCCGGCGCTGCACCGCCGTCGAACGAATTGAATTCCGAACACGATTCCGACGTATCATTGATAAATCATTGCTCGGGCCCCGCGTTCCTCGCAATTGCACCTCAGAAAACCCGATGAGAAATTGACGTCAAGTATTCAGATCGCGGAGGAATTTGTCTCGCGTAGGCGTTCAGCGAGACCGATTCGATTTGATATTAATCAGTCGCACCGTCGCGAATTTATAGAACGCCGCACACATCATGCACGGAAAATTGAAATCTCGGACTCCAATTAAAATTACCTCTTCGATACGCGTACACCCCGACCGTCCATTAAACGAACCGTAATCGAACGTACCTAAATAATATCTCACATTTTCTAGAGAAACGTACGCAACAACGACGCGACGAACACTTACTACGAAAAAATCTAATTTCGTTCAACATTTCCTGCGAACATTTTCACATCACCGTTGAACAACGTAACGAGGGTATTTTTATTTAAAAAATATCATTTTACCCTGGTCTACACTTTCACGGAGATTGAATCGAGGTAAACATTTCATTAGTTAGCTGAAAGATTCTTCCTACTAAAAATAAAATAAAAATACCGTACACCATATTTAATCATTTTTATGGAGATTCAACTAAGGTAAACATTCCCTTCGTTAACTAAAAGATTCTTTTAATTAGAAACCAGATGAAAATATTATTATTTTCCCATTCTTAGTTATCTGAACGGTTGAAGCAAGAAAACCGTTTTTCATCGTATAAAATATTAACCTCTTAGCCTCCAACTTATTTTATTATAACAGTCACTATGTTATCTTTGTCCTCCGTAGAACGACAGAAAGAAGAGACAAATTTGTAGTTACAACAATTAAATAAAATGTTATTTCCGTTTTAAGAAAATTGAGGAAATACATGTTTAGAAAATTTAGTTCGAAATCTTGATCACAAGGGGTTAATTTTGTAGAAAGAAAACTAAAATATCATTACGAACGTTCCGTTGACACGTTTTTGGGTGTTTCGGAGTTATTCGGACGCGCAATAAATGCACAGAGACATCATCCCGTCGCCCTGGCAAGCTGAGATGTTCTACGTTGATTTGATCAGGATTTTTTTCTATTTGCCGGAGATTTTCGCGAGTCAATTTGGTTTCGGCGATAGCACATCGCCTCTATCCTTTAATCTCTATCACGGGCCAGGGTAAAAGCATTCCCGACCTATTTTTATCACGTTACTACAACGAAGACGCCCCAGCATCCGGTGATCCTAATCCTTGCATAACGTGCAAAGTCTATGCGCCATGCCATCGTCGGGGAGAGAAGGCCTGGCAAAAAGTCCAAGTATCCTGAGAGCCTCTATCGGCCGCAAAGACCGAAGCTTCGGATGTGCCACCGAAATATAAGACATAGTGGTTTCCCCTCGAGTCACGTACCGTTGTATAGGATCAGTTACACAAGGGGAACTTACACAGTGTACCATCCTCCTACATCAGATTTCTCTATAAAATAACATGGCGCATTCTGTCAGACGGCTTTTTCCTTATTCAACCTTCTATGGGCTCCCCGTGTAACTTTCAGGTCACATTTTAATTTATCGACATTTTACCAAATAATTATAGCTTTCTTCATGGGATGGCGCATAAATCTTAATTCTATAACGTTGCCAAGACAACCGATATTAATATTTATGACCGTTGCTAGGCTCGTCAACCTGAAATAACAAAATAAATGCTGTGCAAACTGTCTGCTTAATTGTTTAAACGGAAAATTTTTTTTCATTTGCATATATAAGTTTATAATTTCTGATTTTTCGTTCCCCCAATTTTTTTTCGATTAATAACAAAAATTCGGCCTATAGAGGGTTAATTATTTACAGTCTGTTCTTTCCAAGAGAAATGGTACTTTTGAATTTCGTTATTTAACTCTTTGATTGCCATGTCACCCATATATGGGTGACAGAATTATTTGGCCAAGTTTAAAAATAAATTTGTACATTAATAGATTTGTTGCACTAAATTTAGTTGAGATATGGAGAATAGAAGAAGGTTGAAGGAGATAACTTTGTGTCATACATTTTAAGTTATCAATCGTTGCTTCGTTAAATAAATTACTTTGACTTTTGTGGAATTTTTGAGGTCGTTAGTTGGCCAGTTAAAGTGTTAATAAAGTTTTTGATAACTGAATTATAATTTTTTTGTAAAGATATAATGCATACACTTTATCTTTAATCATTTTTGTATGTAGTTTTATAATTTATCTTGAAGATATGATGCATGTATTTTAACGGTAATAATTTACTTTAATAATTGATAATACAATTGAGTGTGCTGAAACTGAGTTAAAGAAGTACATCCAAGAATTGCTGATGAAAACATTTTTATAACTTCAATGATTGCGAAAGTAGAAACTAGGGACCAATCGAAATGACTGTTTTGGTAATTCTAATCGAATCTTGCGTTATCAGAATTCAGTTTCTGCGATTAAAAATATTCTTTGAGGGTGGTATGAATATTTATTGTATTTTCTAAATCGTGTGAAGCAGTTAAAGTTCCATATTCTCTGCGTTCGCGTTTCTGATCGAGCAAAACGAGGGTAACAATACTGAACACATCACACGATGTCCTCATACCAGAATATATTTTTATAAATTCCACGATATGCTTTTCTTTTTGCAGATTTCATGAAAATCACCAGAGGAAGGAAATTTCTTTGTTTAATTTTCAACGCAGTGAACATTAACACGGCCCAGTGAATATGCGAAAATCGAATATACATTTACGTAGACCCTTTAAAAATCTTTAAAAATCTTACAGAGTCCCAAACGAAATATTCAGCCTCAAGAATTGACTAAAAATTGCCAATTTGCTATTTAGTAATAACAAACCGGTATTTATCGAGACGTTTCGAGATTATTCGTATAAAATACGATCGAATAGAAAAGCTCTGCAATCTAAACAAATGTAAAATACAGCATCAAACTATTTTCATTTTTACAAATTCAATCCAGAATATGAAAATTGTCTTGTAATTCCTCATTACCCGACGATTACATTAAATGTAAAAATGACTGTTACATTAGAAGAGCCTCCAAAAATATCTTTACAAAAATTCATAAATAAATTAGTAAATAATCTTTAAACATTATCAATTGTGCAGTTTGCCTTCCAAGGATTATCTTACACGAAAATTAATCCTTCCTACGCTTTTCTAATTCCAAAACCATGTTTCTCCTCATCCAAATTATTTCCATTTTACAAGGTTTGTTCAACAGTTCAATTTTTATCAATTTCATAGATGCAAACGCAACAGTGTACCAATTCTCTCGAATAATAGCATGGCAATTTTCAGCGCCGTCTGGAATTCGACTGTCAAGGGCTCTTCGCAAATAATTCCTGAAGATGACAAAGCGTTCCGGAATCGTCTGAACGTTGGAACAATGATTTTCCTCGGCAGAAAACACCGGTCACGCGACGCGGAAACCGACTAATTCGCAAGCAGCCGACTGTTCTTCTCGGAGGAAGGACAGGGCAAAAAGTTCGCGAGCACAATCGTCGTTAACGTTTCTTTCAGCATCCCCCTGGTCTCCGGGTGTTCGGTTACATGGCCGAACGAAAGTTTTTCCAACGTTCAAAGGGATTCCGGAGGAAAGCGGATCTCGGATCCTCGGCGAGAAAAAAAAAAGAAAGAAAAGGGAATTAAATCGCATTAACGATCCCGTGGAAGAAGCGAAATGGCGGCGGGCGGGGTCGCTACCGATCGCACGCGTCAACTTCAAAGACGCTGTTTGCCGAGCTGTTTCCTCTTTTCTTTCGAGTTTCTCTTCTCTATTTAGAAACCGTATCGGCTCGACTTGCGCCGCTTTTAAGGCTGACGTTCGATCTTATTTCCCTTGGCCCCGCCTTTCCGACGACTTGCCCCGAAGATATTGCCTCGTCTTCCGCTCGGTTTTTCGCTTCAACCTCGTGCGAAATTCGTTTGTGCAAAGCTGCGGGCCAAATCGACGCGAAAAAATCGCGCCAACCGGCTAGCAAACATTCCTTTTTTGCTTTCAGACGGATTCTTCAATGGCTAGTTCGGAAATGATTTTTCTGGCCCATCTGATTTTCTGTTTAACCTCTTAGGCACATAACAAAATTATTTGATTTCATTTTTTACAGGTATTGAAATTATAAAAGTATTTCTACGAATACATTTTTATTAAATCATATATTGATATTAAAATTATAGGAATTCTGAATAAATGCGATTTTACCGTTATTATAAAGCAGGATGTATTGTTTGAATTTAGTGCTCGGTAGTGTTAATATCGAAGAATTAAGCTGCGTGATTAATTAGGGCGACAAAGTTGCATTAACCAGCCAGGAAATATTTCTGTATATTTTTCAGCGGTGCTACTTTGAACAAATAAATGTTCGACTTTATAAAGCTCACTTTGTTATTTTACTGTAGCAAAATAGCACTTTTGTCGATAATGAAAGAAAAATGTTATTGCATGAGATTTTCATTAGATTTCACTTATTTTGCAATGACCCTTTAATTTTTCTGAAGTAAAATTCGTTATCACGTTCGTTTATCTTATCAATATTATTGCGTAATATTTCCTGCGAATTCAGAGACTATTTTGTAACTGATCATTTTATTAACTGTGACGGTTCAATTGGCACTTTAATTTTTCTTAAATAAAATACATCATCAGTTATTACTTTCTGCAAAACAGCTTAAGAAAAATATTGTTACATGATTTTTCCCAAAGAATTCGACGAACGACGAATATTGTCATAATTATATCGAATGCAGATTTTGTACATTACATAATCGCAATAGAGAAATAAAGTATACAATAATAGAAAAATTAGAAGGTCTTGCAAATATTGTAATATTAGTTACAATTTATTGAAATTATTGAGAGTCGAAACAAATTTTTACTTTGCCTCTGGTTCTTGCAATTGATGCAGGAAATTTTGTAATGTGCACGAAGCTTTATAAACTAGTAATGATTAAATTTTCAGAAAACGTTAAACCATATATTAAATATTTTTATTGAACTGTTTAACGTTCGCAATATTGATCCATCGCTCGTTTAGGGTCTGTCATTTTTCAGATCGGCACGTTAGGTACGGTGCGTTGCACATTTCACAAAATTGCTGGGAAAAAGCGAATCTCAACAATTTATCTTACGGCTGTTCGATACAGCCCTCTCTATGGCACACAGCTTTCCGAAAAACGTGTCGAATTGATGGACAGGAACGGCCAAATTCATCGTTCCACACGAACATTTCTGAATCATGCATCTGGTTACACCGGAAAAATATTTGCGAAAAATATGAGTCCTGTTACGATGTAGCGCGTCGTTGGCTGGCATTCAAATATTGAAGAATTATATTAACAATATTTATTTAAAAATCATGTAGTACGATAACCAATGTCGACATCGCTACCAAAATGCTACCAGAATTGCATTTAATGTACTATTAGCAATTTTTATTGAAAAATTAGGTGATCGTGTACCTAAAGGAGTGCTCGTCGACGTCGTTCATAAAAGAAATTGTCACAAACATTATACAGTCCGAAATAATAAATTTATTTTTATTAAAATATTAAGTGGCACGATGGTCAAAGGAGTGCTTGTCGACATCATTGCCAAAATTAATTGTTATAAATATTAACTAGCTAGAGATAATAAATTTATCAGTGAATTGCATTTAATATACTAATGCACGAGAATATTCATGACTCAAAAGTTGCTCTTTATTTCGTATAGTATTAATAATTTTTATTAAACAATTATATAGCAAGATGATCAAGGGAGTGCTTGTCGACATCATTGCCAAAATGAATTGTTATAAATATTAACCAGCTAGAGCTAATAAATTTATCAGCGAATTGTGTTTAATATTCTAATGCACGAGAATATTCATGACTCAAAAGTTGCACTGTATTTAATTAACTATTAGCAATTTTTATTAAAAAATTAGGTGATCGTGTACCTAAAAGAATGCTCGTCGACGTCGTTCATAAAAGAAATTGTCACAAACATTATACAGTCTTCAATAATAAATGCATCGATAATTACTATAACGACGATCGAGATCTACTGAAATGAATTAGGGTAGGGAGGGTTGCGCTCGTTCACATGCGCACGTGCGCACCTGACCCTGACGAGTGCGCTCAGCTAGTTAGTCGAGCTGGGCTCTTCGGCAGGAGCGGTCAGGTTCAAGGTTCAGGAGGATCATGTTCACGATGGACTAGCTTTGGATTGACCAGGGGTTTTTCAGAGCTATCTTGGTCTACCTTTAGCCAGCTTAGGGTAGACCAAGGGTCGTTGCAGATTTTCTTGGCCTACCTTAAGCTAGCTAGGGGTGAGCAAAGGGCTCATCTTTGTTCATTTACCTTGGCTCACTTGCCGCACTTATTTCAATTATTAATTCACACACGAACTTTCTGTTTCAGAATGCAGAATGCTGTTTCATCGTAGTCAGCGTGATCAAATTTTATTTTTTGGATCACTAATTTGCAGCTGGATTGTAATTCCTCATTACCCGACATTAAATGTAAAAATGACTGTTACATTAGAAGAGCCTCGAAAAATATCTTTAAATGGTTCATAAATAAATCAGTAAGTAATCTTGAACATTATCGATTGTGCAGTTGTAAGAATTGTTTGCCTTCCAAGGTTTAACCTTTTGCACTCTAAGCAATTTTAATTCTTAACTCGAGACATTTCTCTGTCCTAGAATAATTCCATTGCACGCGGTTCACTTCCTTTCGTGCATATCAAATTTGTTACTACTAATCATACGGTTACACTTCAATTTTTACTCAATTCTTAATTACAAACATTTGTACTGTACAAACTGTTTTGCAGTGTGTAGTGCCTGTTCTGAGTGCCAAGGGTTAATAAGCAGAATCTCTTACATATGTCGTTTCTTCGGATCCAAATTATTTCCATTCTACAAGGTTTGTTTCCTTTCACGTGTACGAAATTTACTACTACTACTCCTTCTTGCACAAGTTCAATTTTCATCAATTTCACAGATACAAACGTAACGACGTAACAATTCTTTCGAACAATAGCATGGCAATTTTTAGCACCGCCTGAATCATTAATTTGCAGCTGTATTTTCAAAAGGTTCCTCTCGTGAAAGTTGATACTTTTTCGCATTTGGGTCTCTCGTGCAGCAACCTCCTCGTGGTGAGACCTGGGCAATCGGTATTATCCACGATTCGCAAGATATTATAACTTATAAATTATAATATTTCATGAATAATGGATAATATCGAGCTAATAGCTGCACGTTTCGAACAATGCCGGTGTTGTCCTTTCGATATTGAATAGGTTGCATACAATTAAACGTTCGAATTTCATAGAAACTCATATATTAACTCGGTACACCGATAATTTCCGGAGTAATCCAGATTTTGTGGACGGATGTATCTGGAAAACATTTGCAGACGGCGAAAGTTTATTAGAATCGCATCTACAGCTGCGAATTTACGATCGCCGGGTAATTACGACGATAACGCGGTCCGGTATCTCGGATACCAGAAAATCGTAGCCGGTCCAGTTGCAACGAATCGGTTTCGATTTGCATGCGGAAATTATGCGCGGCGGTGCACGTAAACGAACACCGTCGGTCCCAGTGCATTTGCATCGGAATCACGTGTGCGAACTTTTATCGTGCGCCTGTACTATCAGGGCCGATATCGAATCGCGTCGATCATGGTTCGAAGCCGCGTGTCATTAAGCGTCGCGACGCACGTTGGGACAAATTGACAATTAAGTAAGCACTTGCTCTATCTTTTTCGCACATTGCAGCACCCATCGATTCTAATTACAGATTGTAGGAAATATTTTGCCGATGTTCCTTTGCACTCGAAGTTTTAACCCCAAGATAAAATTTCTGATGTAGAATATTTTCATTCTACAGGATACATTTCATTTTATGCATACGAAATTTGTTTGCCATTACGAGTCCTCAGAAGGATTGAATTTTTACGAATTTCTTTGACACTAGCACAGCGATATAGAGATTGTTTTAAACTGTGGTGTAGCTATTTTCAGTGGTGCCTGAGAGTCACCGTTTAAGTGGGAAGGGTTAATCGGTGATACCTGTTTACATCTTGGGTAGAATATTGAATCTGAAAATTAACAGGGTAATACAGAAACGGAACAAAATTGTTTTCCATGAAGTGTATAGCATTTTACAATATTGCTGCACTGTGAGACATTGTTAATATTTCGGTGAAACGATGGTGCGTTTATCTGAATATTCATGACTCAAAAGTTGCTGT
>CM052089.1:17825797-17839124 GCA_028453745.1 Agapostemon virescens
ATAAAATAATAAATTAATAGTTGTGATTTTAAACAGAGAGAAGCTGTGAAGGAGCATCTTGAAGAACATGTGGAAGTATCTAATCTCCTAATTGTAGGAGACGTTAAACGAGGCGAAGTTCACTTCTTTTAACAATTTTTCTGTACAATTGTTATCACTGCTTTGCTATTTTTTAATTCTTTTAATTTTGATACTGTCTTCAATTTGTACTGCTTGATTCTCTGGCGAATGCATCTGGTAATGTTACTTAACAATTATCGTATAAATGTGGACAGAATTTAATCAGAACAGGACATCTAAAAACAATAATTAGTAGACATATTAACAAAGTAAAAATTCCCGTTTTCTCTTAATGATTTTATTGAAAAATTGTAAGCAATGATCAATATATTGCTCAGATATTCTTGAACTATGTTAATCCTGCAGTTTCTAAATTCTCCTGCTCACTTTGTCCATAAACGCATAAAATCCGCAATCCGGCAATATTTGCTATAATAATTGCAATATAAATGGATCATCTACTACTAACGGATTGGTCTATTGTTTCGCGAGTTATCGTTTAACACTAGACCCACAGATCACTTGCACGGTGCGATAAAGTTGCTGAACATTTTAATCAACAAGCCGTTATTATTTCATTCCCACTGCACATCGAAACGAATAAAATCCGTCAACATAAATTCTTTATAAATTGCAGTTTTACGACCACGATAAATCGTAAATGCAGAAACGTTCAACCTGCAGTTCCCTGGTCGAATAAAAACGCAAATAAATTCCCATCAGCAATGGTTTTTTTTTCAATTAATTTGCGAAAAGCAATTGCTCCGCTTTGAAATCTTGTTCTATTCGAATCCAGAAATTTCGAACAATCCTAGAAACGATATTTTATTCTAATTTCTGGATTCCTCCAGTATCGCTACATTCCAGTATCGTGAAAATTGGTCGGCGAATTTTTCGTAGAAATTCGTCGGTCGTCACTGGAAAGGGTTAATGGAAGACTGGCTGTCCGCCGTGCGAGCGACTCGGCAATCAAAATGTTAAAATAACAACCGCTGCGGCTTGCAAACAAGGGGACCATGGACCGTACGAAGGTTGCCTTGTCGTTCCATGGTGTTTCACCGAATTGCAATGGTTGCAGGCAGCAGACGCAATACACGGCAGCTCGGGTCAGGAGCCGTTTAAATGTCGGTTCTCGTCGGTCCGGAGCTACAATTTCGCGAAACAAATTGGAAAGTGTCGTGTCTGGGACCCTTCGCTCTTTAACGAACGAACCCCGACGTTTCGCACGCCCACGCGCCCCTAAGATAATTGGCTATTTACTCCGGCGACGTGGCTTAATAACCGAGCATCTCCCTTTTCGAGAATTTGGAAAAATCACCTGGAGAAATTTCGATTCTACTCGACCGCGTCAGCCGTAACCCTTTATCAACTTTCCTGCCGGCAATTCTGCGATATCATTGTTGGCAAAAATTTTCACTTGTCTCTAGTATTTTCTTTCCGCAATTATTTAACCCTTTGCACTCCAAGCAATTGTAATTCTAAAATCGCGACACTTTTTGACCTAAAATAGTTCCATTATACGTGGTTCCTTTCTCTTCGTGCATATAAAGATAATTATAGCAATTCATACGTGTAACACTTGAATTTTTATCGATTTATTAAATGCAAACATAGTGATGTAAAAGTTGTTTTGAATAATAGTTTGACAATATTTAGTTTTAAGTTTTCATCAGAAATTTTTTGATGCACTTGTATTATTACAACACACTGTATATTATTGGCTTTATTGTTCGGTAGTTCTAGTGTCAACACCAAAAATACCAAATCCGTCCACCAGACTCGTTAAACAATCATGTATTATTATTTAACAAATTTAATACTCGTTCGAATAAATATTTTAGCAAACGGTAATCACGGTTTCGTTCTGGAGGACAATTTTTTGGAATTTTTTTACGAGCGACCGTTAAAGATTTTGCATCAGAATTTTGTATGTGTGTTCGTGCAGGCTTCAAGTAGATATGTCAATTTTTCCGTGCGAGAATAATGAAAATTATAGAAGTTATATATTTTTTTGTGGAAAAGGAGAAAATAAGAAAATGTGTTGGAAGTGTGATTGAGGTTATGGTGAGAATAGGAATGAATTAAAAATGGCGGCATTTCGAACTGGAAATACGATGTCCCGTATGGAGCTTGGCAAAATGTTGTCACTTTTCATAGAAATAGAACACGAATTTCACGCTTTTGATAAAACACAATGCTTTTTGATGAGAAAGGAAAAAAGTGATAAAAACTGAATTGGATATATTTTTACGATTCTCCGTGCGGCTGAAGTGTCACTAGAGTGAAATAAAACGGATAGAGTATCGAAATATAAAGAAGATTGTTATATTGTTTTGGACACGATTCCTTGAAGATGCCGTAAATATTTCGATGGCGGAGATAAAAAGAATTTTAATGCGAAACAGTAGCGAAATAAACGGTGATATTTTATCGAACGTCGCTACGGGATTTATACAACTTTTATTCGACGTATATTTCTTTTTATGCTGGCTAACTGTATCGCGAATGTGAAATGCGAAAAAATACGTGTTTTCGGCTTCCCGTTGATTCCTGCGATTTTACGGCGGAACAAAAATTGCGCGAATCGTCGCTCCCCGAAATAAAATTTATACCGGCGTTTAACCGAAATAAGTTATACATGATTCCCCATTCACGTGTAAGATTTTATTACAATCAATTCGTTTTGCTGACCTGGATTTAGAGAAACTGAACGGGCGAGATTTAAAATCGTTTCGAATGATTATTTTGTAAAGAGCTACTTCAAATTCCTTATCTTTTGAGTCTTCATGTTGTACACATTTCAGAACGACTTTCTTCGCAAAAATGTGATCTAAGTGCAGAACCAAACATAAAATTAATTTTCAAATAGCAAGCTTGATATCCTGGTTGTCTTCAGTTGCTTGATGGTTTGAAAGAAAGACTATGATACTGAAAATTGTATACACAAGAGCCAACATTTTGAAATCGTCCGAAATGCTAATATTTACGTTGCACTTATTTTAGTATGATTTTATTCGCATAAAATAGATGAAGGCAAATCGTAAGGTTTAAAATCAATTCCACAATAGCAACTTTAAAATGCTGCTTGTCTTAAGTTGCTTGATGGTTTGAAAAAAT
The DNA here is from genome assembly GCA_028453745.1 of Agapostemon virescens. NCBI lineage: Eukaryota > Metazoa > Arthropoda > Insecta > Hymenoptera > Halictidae > Agapostemon > Agapostemon virescens. Next base: position 17,828,975 of record CM052089.1, read on the forward strand.
TACTATGATAGTGAAAATTGTGTACACAAGAGCCAACATTTTAAAATCATAACGAATACTAATATTTACGTTGCGCTTATTTTAGTACGATTTTATTCGCATAATATTGATGTAGACAGACTGCAAGGGTTAAAATCCTGATTATTTTAAGTTGCTTGATGGTTTGAAAGAAGGACTATGATACTGAAAATTGCATACACGAGAGTCGACATTTAAAAATCGTCCCAAGTGTTAATATTTACGTAGCACTTATTTTAGTATGATTTCATTCGTATAATATTGATGTAGGCAGACTGCAAGGGTTAAAATCCTGATTATTTTAAGTTGCTTGATGATTTGAAAGAAGGACTATGATACTGAAAATTGCATACACAAGAGCCAACATTTTAAAATCGTCCCAAGTGCTAATATTTACGTTGCACTTATTATAGTATGATTTTATTCGCATAATATTGATGTAGGCAGACTGCAAGGGTTAAAATGCTGGTTATCTTAAGTTGCTTGATGGTTTGAAAGAAAGGTTATGATACTGAAAATTGCATACACGAGAGTCGCCATTTTAAAATCTTCCCAAGCGCTAATATTTACGTTGCATTTATTTTAGTATGATTTTATTCGCATAATATTGATGTAGGCAGACTGCAAGGGTTAAAATGCTGGTTATCTTAAGTTGCTTGATGTTTTGAAAGAAAGATTATGATACTGAAAATTGCATACAAAATAGAAGACATTTTAAAATCGTCCCAAGTGCTAATATTTACGTAGCACTTATTTTAGTATGATTTTATTCGCATAGTATTGATCTAGGCAGACTGCAAGGGTTAAAATCCTGGTTATCTTAAGTTGCTTAACGATTTTCAAGAAAGATTACACTACTGAAAATTGCATACACAAGAGCCAACATTTTAAAATCGTCCCAAATGCTAATATTTACATTGCCTCCACTTTGGAACGATTTCCTTTGCTGAAAAAATGAATGTAGTCATAAAGGGAGGTTTAAAATCAATTCCCGAGTAGCAAATTTAAAAATCGTAGAGCCTCAAGGGGCTCGGTGGAAGGAAAAATCGCGATACCGAGGGCAACGCGGATAAAAGGTCGCGCGACGGTGTGAAACACTCGAGCTGGAAAAATTTGCATTCGATTTACCTTCGGCAACTCGTTCCCGTGGTTCGTTTCAGGGATGAACGTTCTACGCGGGACCGTAGCAAGCCAAATTTCTTCCTCGGAGGTCGTTTAACGATCGCCGAGCGGCAGATGTTCGGGCAGGACATAATTTTCTGTGCTCTGCGGCTGGCGTGCGCCGCGATAACATCGCGCGCCACCGAATTACACGTGCAATTGCGTTAAAATGGCCGTGTCCGCGAACGACGAAATCGCTCGCGCTGTCCCGTGTCGTTCGAGGATAGTTTAAACGCCGTTCGTGTCCTGTTTCGCGGCTGGAAACGGTCAGAGTTTTATGCCGCATGAATTCCATGGAAATTAAGTTGTTTAGATCGCGCGGCTTTCGCATAACACTTTCCCTTGACACTTGGGTGATGTCTCGTGACGATACTGAACTGTGTGGCACTAAATTTATTTGATACAAACTTAATAATGTAAGCAGGCAATTTTTAGCGCTGCCTCAGGCAGCTTTACACGATTTGAAATTTTTACCAATTTTGTTAAACGTAAATGGAGCGATGTAAAAGTTGTTTGAAATAATAATATTGCAATTTTTAGTGGTGGGACAGAGTCACCCCTAGGATACAGAGGGTTAATTCTCAGGCTTTAATGGAAAAATCAAAGCAGTTTTTCTGATCTAGAATATTTTATACATTTGAAATTTTTATCAATTTTGTTAGACGTAATTGTAGCGATGTAAAACTTGGTTGAAATAATAATGTGGCAATTTTTAGTTGTGGCTCAGAGTAACCTCTCAAGTATAAAGGGTTAACTATCCCATGAACGCGGTTTTTTTTCTAACGGATGCTTCGTTAATGCTTCGTTAATCCTCCCTGTGGAATGTGGGTCGTTTATTTATGCATAAATATTATTTATTTATTATTTCTTTCTTTCCGTTATTGCTTTGAACATTTAATTTCATGTTGGTCAAAGCCATAACTTTTCAGTGGAACGTCCGTGTTTGCTGTCTTGTTATCGTTAAATAAATGTTTTAATTATATGTATAAAGATAGTCCATTGCAAAAGTTAATTCTGAAAATTGATCGTTGAAGTTGATTTGTGAGAATTGTTTATGCGAGTTTCGGGAATCAAGAAAAGTAGTTAAGAACGTTGATGGAACGAATGAAAAATATTCGCGTGTATCGATAAACAGTTACCGCAGGGTCATTAACGAGTTCATATACCTCGCTCCATGCCGGAGAAAGTTCTGCGGCAATTCCGCGCGGAAGTTCGGCGATGGAGCTCCTTCGACGCGATACAACTTTCAGTTTTAATTTCCAGGTCGAATCACGGCGAATTTGCGAACGTTTTCCATTTGAATGAAATGGTAATCGAATTTCATGCCGAAACTGTCCGGAGATTTAATTAGAAATTCGATCCGGCGAGAGTTCGAGCGTTCTGTTTGATTTTACATTTCCAAGGAAGCTGTTTCGCGTTCCCGCTCGTTTCTTTCTCAATATTTTAACACCGCCGCACTGTCGATTCTTAGATCACTTCGCGGACATTTGTGATTTACTATATTTCAGCAAACTGTATAAAACAGTTGATATCCCTCCACTGTTTTTAAATTCCTCTTATAATATTTCTTGCAAATTTCAACCTTTCCTTCTCATTTTTCTTGCTAATTTCAACTTCTCCTTCTAATTTTTCTTGCAAGTTTCAACCTTTAATTTTTCTTTCAAATTTCAACTTCTCCTAATTTTTCTTGCAAATTTCAACTTCTCCTAATTTTTCTTGCAAATTTCAACTTCTCCTTCTCCTAATTTTTCTTGCAAGTTTCAACTTCTCGTTCTAATTTTTCTTGCAAGTTTCAACTTCTCCTTCTAATTTTTCTTGCAAGTGCGTAAAATCTGCAATCTGGTAATTATCGATAATAATTTTTGTACAAACTTAGATTGTGCGACTGTACTCTTGATTCTCATTTAAATATACATCCATGGATCTATTGTTTCAGCCATCGTTGACTAAGATCACTTACTCAGACATTTATGATTTACTATTTTCAGCAAACTGTATAAAATAGTTGGAATCCCTCGACTGTTTTCACCTTCTCTTCCTGATTTCTCTTGCAAATGCATAAAATCGGCAAGCTGTTAATTATTGATAATAATTTTTGTATGAATATAGATTGTTCGACTGTACTCGTGATTCTCATTTAAATCTTCCATTCATTGATCTGTTGTTTCAACTATCGTTGACTAAGATCACTCACTCAGACATTTATGACTTACTATTTTCAGCAAACATTATGAAATAGTTGGAATCCCCCCACTGTTTTCAACTTATTCTTTTTCTTTTTCTATTAAATACACAAAATGTGCAGTGCAGTAATTATTGGTAATAACAATTGTATAAATATAGATCGTTCCCTTGATTCTCATTTAAATCTACATCCATGGATCTATTGTTTCAGCCATCGTTGACTAAGATCACTTACTCAGACATTTATGATTTACTCTTCTCAGCAAACAGTATAAAACAGTTGGAATCCCTCCACTGTTTTCAACATCTCCTTCTGATTTTTCTTGCAAATGCATAAAATCTGCAATCTAATAATTATTGTACGACCTTATTGTACGTTTCAGTAACCATTGACTAAGATCACTAAACGTACATATACGATCGACCAATATCCACCAAATATAATAAAAAGTAATTAAAATTCAATCGTTTCGCAAGTCGCGATTTTCTCAAATGAAACATGTTTATGCAAACGAAAGAAAATAATTTCGCGCACCAGCAAAAAGTAACATCAGCTTGTTAAGCATGACGCTATGCATAGCGACATCGCTATGGAACATCCCGGTCTGTAATGAACCCCGACATCCGTTTACATTACCCGCGCCGAGCTCAATGGAGCAGCGCCGCTAAAAAGCACAACCAAGTTCACCTATCGAGTTTTCGCGAAAGTTTCCGAAATTCCCGGCATTCCTCGCTCGATTCGATTCGCGATAAACTCGCGGATGTCGGGATTCCGAGTACCGGGACATTCGAACTAATTTATAATGCATCGGTCCTTCGACAGCGCTTCGGAAATATTCAAATTCGATTCCCTTTCGAATTTCGTACAACGAAACTTCGTACAGTGCTGCACATTTTTGCATCTTTCTTTCTCTAGCATTTTTTCTCATTTTCCGTCTTTCTATTTTTTTGTTTTCTTTCGCGAGAAGACCTTATTTTCCGGTGAAGGATCATCCTCGAACATGCAGGTTCCCATTGTGCGCCTCGAGTTTGTCCCGGTCCAGTGTTTGCTGGAACAACTACTCTTTTCATCAGCTTCCAAATGAAACTCAAAAGAATAGTTCTTTCCAGCGATGAGTCCTCTTTTCAAGGTCGCCGGCGGACCCGTTTGACATTGCCCGAAATACTCCAACAAGTCGCATTCTTTCCGGTCGAGCTATTGTTGTTTTTTCTTAATTAGGAATCACGCTAATTGGACCGCCGTCGCCTCGACATCGGTTGTAATTAAGGCTAGAGCTGCGAATCTATTTTCGGAGTGAACTGTGCTATATTTTAGCCTACGAAGGAGAGAAAAGAATATAGCCGGTGACCATAATCCTCTAACAGCTGCATCAAACGCGCTCCACACCCACTATTCGCATACGTCTCGCGAGAACATCGAGTTTTCAATTGTTTGCAATTATTAAGTAATATCGATTTCGTTTATTGCAATTGCACGTTTCATTATCAATTTATGAATTTTAACTTTTATTGTATTCTCCTCAATTTCCCCTACCTGGTGATTGGCGTTCTGGCATGCCACTCGCTGTAGGCGTGGCTTAATACTTCAATTAGCAAATCACAACTTCGAACATCTCGGAAAATAAAAGTAATTTATTGAATGAAGTAAATAATTAAAAGCTTAAAATCTATGACACATTGTAGTCTATCAATTTTCTTATATTTTTCCAGACCTCGACTAAATTTGATTCAACGAATATATTAATATGCATTTAATGGCTTGGTGCAGTTAACGAGACTTCGTTAGTCGTCACAGCAATGTTAGTAAATTAAGTATAGTAACAAAATGATACTGGATTGCCAATGTCCATCGTTCACCCTCGAAGCTCGCCACCCATATGTATTTTAATGTCTGATGCACTTAACGAGACTTCGCTAGTGATGACAGCAATGTTAGTAAATTAAGTATAGTAACAAAATGATACTGGATTGTCAATGTCCATCGTTCACCCTCGAAGCTTGCCACTCATATGTATTTTAATGCTTGGTGCACTTAACGAGACTTCGCTAGTAATCACAGCAATGTTAGTAAATTAAGTATAGTAACAAAATGATAGTGGATTGCCAATGTCCATCGTTCACCCTCGAAGCTTGCCACCCATATGTATTTTAATGCCTGATGCACTTAAAAAGACTTCGTTAGTAATCACAGTAATGATATCAAACGAAATATAATAATAAAATAATACTCAACCGTCAATGTTCACCGTCCACCCTCGAAGCTCACCACCCAAGTGTGTTTTAATGCTTGGAGCACTTAACGAGACTTCGCTAGTAATCGCAGTAGTATTAATAAACGAAGTAAGAAGCTGTGTGAAATGAAACAGTAAGGATTAGAACGTTTTACGTGTTTCACCGAACGTGCGAACGTTCCAGCCGTTATTTATTGTTATAAAATTCTGACGTTTCATCCCGAGCGTCTTAATAGAAGCATTCTTGCAAAAAAAGGGACCCTTCTCTCACCAGGACGGTCGTAAATACTTATTCCCAGGACACCCCCTTACCCTTATTTCCCTCGAGCTAACTTTCCTCGACGCCGTTGCGATGGCGGAACAGAACGGCCAAAAATTTTCCACGGTGAACCTCTCGTTCTGTTCCGAAAAAAAAAAAGGAAAAAAGAAATAGCAGACGATAAATTTTGAGAATCTACGAGGCGTGCCGTCGAGCACTCGCAACCCCAATAAAAACAATACAGCTCTCTCATTTTGGCTGTGTTTGCGCGCAATAAAGAGGTACACACTGGTCCTGCGACTGTAAATTACAGCCCCGGTATCTTCTGACTACGAAACAGCGTAATTTCCATAAACAACCGGTTTTATTAGCGCTTGAACGACCGCAAACTATTTTCTATGGCTACCCTCCAAACTGACGATTCTCCTGTTTCCGCGAGCAAGAGCCACCTGGGAAACGATTCTTCGAGGAAAATGGCGAAAAGAAGCACGTTTCCGTCGAACAAACGAGAAGAAAGGCAAGAAAAATCTTTTCTTTCAAAGATAATGATATCCTTTGTTTAATGAACTCGCCGTTCTACTCCTCGATACGTTCTTCTCTAAGAGAACATCGATAACGGCCGTTTCTGTAGAACAAATGGATAGATACAGAATTTATTTAACACGTTGAATGCTGTGTCAGTCCTTGGAGACTGACGGTATCAAATTTATTAATTAATATGTTATAGATATTTCATATAATATTAAGAAATATTCGCACTATTTCAAATAGATTCAAGGTAAATAAAATGTGACGCCAAAACTAAACAAAATGGCTCCGCATTCAACGTGTTAATCAATTCGCTGTCTCGTTTCCAGACTGCAGATATATTTGCGCGAAATAAAAATCGTTTGAATTGATTAAAAGAGACGGGAGAAAATTTGTTTTCTAAATTTTAAGTTATAGTTTTATAAATTTTTAGTGTTCTAAATTTAGTTTTTGAAACTTTCTAAATTTTATCTATACTATTTTCTTATAAATATATGACGGCCGTATTCTGGTAAATTGTTAAAATGTTATTCTCCAGAAGGGAACATCGATAATATATATTTTCGTCGAATAAATTTGTAGAAAGAGAAATTGTATTTTTGTTGAAGATGTCGATACGAATTTATTTAGTTAGATTGTTGTTTTAGTTTTTAGTATGATAGGAATGGAAGAATGGAGCACGGTAACGAAATAAGGGCCGAGTAGTGACAGTAGGAAAAGAGCTGCCACCATTAATAAGGGCCAGAATAATGTCACTTAATATCACTTGCCAGAACCCAGGCAGGAAAGCAAAGGAAGGGCGACCGGAAATTGGGTAGAAATTAATTCCAGAAATCTTTTACGATCCTTCGGGACGTTTGTTTCGATGGGACGAGGGTTGTCGAACCCCTCTTATCGCTGTCGCGCGTTAGGCGAACGGCGGAGGCTGGTGTGAAACTGCTAACGAACCGTGTAGCAACGAACTTCGGTGAACCGTTGTCTCCTTTACACTTAGACTACCCGAAAATTTTCTGACACCCTGTATAACAATATTTTATTCACATGGGATTTTTATGGGAATCTGTGCACTAATTGCAAAAGTATGCTGAAAAGTTTCTGAAGATGTTAACCTCCGCAAATTATATAAAATATTTTTACAATTGGAGAAATTATTTAAAGCATTTCTACAACTTGGCAAATTGTACATAATGATTTTATCGTTCTGCAAATTGTAAAAATTGCTTTTATAATTTCATACATTATAGAAAATAGTTCTGTAACTGTACAAACCGTAGAAAGTATTTTTGTAATTGCACAAAATATAGAATATATTTCTCTAACTGCGCAAACCGTAGACAACATTTCTATCGTTTTACAAATTATAGAAAATGTTATAGAAAATAGTTCTGTAACTATACGAGCCGTAGAAAGTATTTCTGTAATTGCACAAAATATAGAATATATTTCTGTAATTGTGCAAATCATGGACAATATTTCTATCGTTTTACAAATTATAGGAAATGTTTATATAACTTCCATATTATAGAAAATATTTCTGTAATTGTACAAACAATAGCAATTATTTAAAAAATTGCACAATTCATAGAATATATTTTGCTAACTATATTTTGATAAATATTTGATAAATATTTCTGTAACTGCACGAACAAGAGCAGTTGTTTCTATAACTTTACAAACTATAGAAAATATTTCTGTATTTGTACATATTATACAAAATATTTCTATAATTGCACATATCATAGAAAACATTTTTGTAATTGAACAAATTTCCATAAAATGATAAAACACGTTTCCATAAAATCAGGAATTACAGAAACCTCCTCAAACTGTCCACCGACGAAGGTGAAAGCATTCATTTCGATGGTGTCGCTAATCGCAAAATCCCAAAATGCCTCCCGATCTTTTCACCCAGTGTACAAACAGTTTCTCCGGCCCAAGAACATTACGCAATTGGCAATTTCGCGCGTAGGAAGCTAACGCCAATGGAATTGTTAGTACCTCGCGTTAAGATGGAGCAGAAGGTACCCATAGCAGCGTCAGTATCCCCAAGCTGGCCTCCCATGATAATCAACGGAATTACTTTAAACTGAAAGCATTGTTCGCGGGGATAAGGTGCGTGGCAATGGTTTCACGGGGAGGAAGGATAACAAAGAGGGGAAGGACAGCGGATGGAAACGAGATTTAAGAAGGGAACAAGCTCCCTCCGAAGAAAGAGCGAGCGAGAGAGAGAGAGTGAATTCAAAAGAGTGTGAAGAGAGGAGAGACAGCTGTCGAGGGAGAAAAGAGAGAACGTCTGGAACGCTGAAACGGCGGAACTCTACTCCATAAAGTTTCCACGGTTTTCTTGCGAGCTGCGTGCAAAAAGGCGTTACGATCAAGCGGCCCTGGCGAAATGGGAGAGGCTGCGAGGATCGTTGAAAAACCAGGGGATGGAAAGCTCGTCGGCGGACCGGTTCACTCCCCTGTTATTCCTGCCACGGTCGTTTTCGAACGCGAAAAAAGACCATGGCGAAGAAATAACCCGTTGGAGGAAACACTATTCCGGAATCGGTCTTCGAGGAGCCATAAAACTTTTCTTGGCTTTCCGACATCGGGGATTGTTACCCCCCGCCCCTTCTCCTCGGCCACGAGAAATATAATTGTTCCGTATCGACCTCCGCGAGTTCGCGTTTCAAGCCTCCGACATGTGTTGTTCAACACCGTTCGCTGTCACCGGTGATGGTCGCCGTCTTAACCCTTTGTTTCACAGTCGCAGTGATTCGAATTTCTTTGCAGTCCCTCGTTTGCTTAATGGAAACAGTAAGTTTATAACTATTGCGTGCCCGAATGTTTTCCAATCGACACGAATTAACGGCAACCGAATGAAATAGATCGGTGTTCAGAGTTGTAAACGATGAAGAATGGCGATCATCAATTGTGAGAGTTAAAACTGTAGAGCGTTAAAACGAGCCAGAATTTACTTAGAAATTTTTTAAAGGTGCTTAAAAATTGCATATGCATTTGGAGATAGCGACGAGATTATTGGAAATCGATTTGATTGTATATTTCTGTTATAAATAGACCGCGGATTTGATGCATATGCGACAGGAACCGTGGTTCGGGCACAATTTTAAATAATCAGAAGAAGGTAAATCGACTTGACATTTTGATTTGCCAAAATTATTGCGGATAGAACTTTTCTTCTTTTATATGAATCCGGCTTTTTTAAATCGTTTCGATGGTGCAAAAGCGTTCTACGAGTACCGTTAGCGAACACAAAAATAAATCGACGAAGAATCGCAGTTATTTACCGTGATACATCGCCAGCTGAATCCTATCAAGGTTGCCATCCAAATAAAAGAAAATCTCTATTTTTATTGCACTCCATTTCTCAAAAGAAGTGCACTAAAGGTACACAGATGTTCACAATAGCTATCCAGTCCACTTTAGACAAAAATTATGTGCGTTACGTGAATTGCCTGGACATTGTTGCCTCTTGGGTTCCTCATTCTTATGAACCGACGATGAACATGCGTATACAGGCTGTGCAAAAGTATCGTAACAGCGGGAAATGAGGGGCTCCTGAGGTCATTCGAAACAACTTTTTTCCTCAGCGAAAATTCAATCTGCAGATTCGTTAACGAGTTATGAACGAAAAATCACTGGCCAATGAGACAAAAGCGCGGGGACTAACACTTGTTCGGTCAGTTAAATGTAGCCAAAATTACAAAAGAATCGGAGACCTACGATTTTTCCCCAATTTTTCACGATTTTTAGAAGGGGTTACCTT
>CM052089.1:17839624-17854290 GCA_028453745.1 Agapostemon virescens
TTTCATATTTGTTCTTGTCGATATAAACTCACTTCATACGTTCCTCGTTGATTTTGTAGAAGCAGACAGCCATTTTGTACGCCCACATTAATTCTATATCTATTATCGAATTTGTTCTTGTCGATGTAGACTCGGTTTATTCGCGCGTGCACAATGCCCTTCTTCTAAGCAGACAGCTATTTTATGCCAGCATTAAATTTTGTTTTATTTTAGGTTATGTTCGTTTTAGCTCCTCCTCGCTTTATTTTCATCGTTAACGATCTGTTATGACAACGAAATCAGACGTGCACTTTATTCGTCGATATTTATTTTTATTACACAATAATTTTTGTTCGTTTTAGTCGAGCTTCATTGTTATCGTTCGACGTTTCTCGTAAAAAGAAAACGCCATTTCGCGTTTCAATTCAGTTTCGTCCGGCGCCATTTTATTTTTTATCGATGCTCTCCTTTTTCGAAAAGAAAAAAATAAAGAGGGGAAAAATGTAACGGTCGTCTCGCAGATCTTGATTTACGTTTATCTTCGCATTCACTCGATTCTTCTACACTTCGGTTCAACCTCATTTTACTTTTATCATTGTATATTTGCATTTCAAATAGATTACATCCATTTCGGGTGTCTACATTTGCCTTTATCTTCATTTTATGCTAATTTTTATTCATTGTCGCGCGGCTTTGCTTCACTCCTGTAATTCTCTGTTGCTTTTAAAAAAGGTGTTAGCCATTTTCCGTGTCTACATTTCCTCTTATCTTCGTTCTATTTTTAATCCCTATTCGTTCCAGTTTTGCTTCACTTTATACTTTTCCACCATTTGCTTTGCTATAATAAACGCCGCGACTGCCACTCAGGACGTCCAGATTTATCCTTACCTTTATACTAATTTAATCCTTGTGCCCCTTCGGCTTTGCTTCATTTCATTTTTCAACTTCTGCCACCGTTCCGAAAGCGACATTCAATTTCACTGGTACATAAACATTTAATTTTCCATGAACCGTTTCTTATTCCTCTCAAAGGGAGTGCCATCTAATTTAAATGTTTACATTTAATTTATTTCTTAGCGCACCTAACCCAGACCAAATTTTACCCGTACATCAATATCTATTCTTCACTTTGTTTATTCCAATTTCGATATCAAAATCGATATTTAATTATTCAGCTTCATGTGGTCAACCATTGGCACTCCAACATTGCTTCTAAGGCGACGCTAAAAATTGCCATAATTTATTGAATTTTACTTAATACAATTTTTACGTTCCACTTAAAATATCGCAAGTATTAGTAATGTTAATAAACTTTCTAATAATAAATTTTAAATAGCTTGCAGTGCAAAGATTCTAAAAATTTATAAATAAATCAGTGACTAGTCTGAAAAATCATTAATTGTATAATTGAAAAAATAGTTGACGGTAAAAGGGTTAATATTCGTTCGTTTGAGTCTAGACTAATTTGACTTACGTCGTTTGCTATAATTTTTAAAATTCGTTAAAATCTATTCTACTCTTTAAAGTTTTTAGATTGTTCATTAAGTGCAAGTCTATTCTATTTTCTCAGATTGATATTGTTGATTAAGCACACTGACAGATCGTTGACAGTTCGTTCAAATGCACTCGGCATTGTTAGTAACAGTTTTATAGTTCGTCCCATATGCGAGAGTTTTAAATAAGAAGTTACTATGTAACAACTGCTGCAAGTATAATATAATCAGGCTGAAAGCTATTTTGAAACTAGTTGAGCGACGAGCTGTGCTCGCGGAACGTTTAGTATTGCTCGCAGACGACACTCATATCGCGCGTTTACGCTTACGCTGTTTATCAGAATCCTATTCTTCCTTTTCAACTGGCGGGTCTCGCGGAAAACTGGCATTATTTCGGTCACGTCGATCCTTCAGCGACATTAGTACCATTCTCGTTCTTCCCTAAATCGCATTGGTTCCCGATCAAGGTTTCCCAACTCTCTCTCTCTCTCTCTTTAGTTTTCAAAGTACTTGGTGCAACTAGCGATGGGATCTGAGACACTCCAAATCGCTCCGATCCAATATTTATGACAGAAAATTCGAATCCAGCATAATTTGAAGCTTAAAACTCTTGAAAGTCTTGTAAGCCCCTGAAGTTTACGTCTTGTAAATTTCGAGAGCCTCAACATTTTCGAAGCGTTGCATAATTAAAAATCTTGGAAATCTCGGAATGTTAAATCTGTCGCAAAATAAAAATTATGTCATACCTGCATTCGGATGAATAATAGAATAGAATTAGAACTCTTGAAAGTCTTGTAAGCCCCCAAAGTTTACGTCTTGTAAATTTCGGAGGCCTCAACATTTTCGAAGGCTTGCATAATTAATAATCTTGGAAGTCTTGAAACATTAAATTTAACACAAAAATAACGATTATGTTGTATCAGCATTGGGATGAAAAATAAAATAGAATTACAACCCTTAAAAGTCTTACCCAGATTTTCAAGGTTTCAGTATTTTGAAGCGTTTCGAGAATTTCTGATTTCGACTAAATATCGAATCGATGCAAAGCTTTGTAACGATTGGTTTGTCTGCAAACTTGTACGGTAGAACGCCCATCGCTGGATGCATTCTCTGTGTAAGTAATATCGATGGAATTATTCCCGAACTGCACTCGATGGTGCAACTAACGTGCAACATCTGGGGAAACTTCCGGAGCTTCGATCATCGAGAAAAATCGTTGGATGAAGAATGCGAAGCAAAAGTTTCCCGGCATCGTTAACGACTTTATGTGTTCCATCGAACCAGCTTGTTGTGTGCTTCGGAATAGATTTTTCATAGTGTATTAACTTTTATCGCGACCGGCTCCCCCGATAGTTGTGATATATGCGTTCATATTTACGGTCGACGAATGCCGATTTAACAACCATTATTTGCATTTATTGCGCATTAGCCTGCTGCAGTCACGTCTTGTTATAACGGGAAGTTAAGAAATATCGATTCTCTTCTTTTAGAATAATTTACCAGAACCCATAGATCGAGAGTGTACATTAAAAATAGTGCCAGAAGATTCCTAAACTATTAACAACTGGATCAAAAAGTCTATCAATTTTTATCAGTCACCCTGTATACTTTTTTATTTATTATATATTTTATATATTATAAATATAGTATATTCTATATTTATTATCCACCATAGACCAACATTATATATATTAAAAATAGTGTCAGAAGATTCCTAAACTATTAGCAACTGGATCAAAAAGTCTATCAATTTTTATCGATCACCCTGTACAATTTCTGTTTCGTTATTAACATAATTGAAGCATATGCATGTTCAGAAAGCCTACAGCTACAATCCTACAAAATAAAATGTGTCCTAGATCGTTACAAAAAGACTCCAATGGCAGAATATAATTTCAGTTCGACGATTCGTTGACTCGTACTACTTCAATTTTTCTAATACTCAGCCAGTCGAGCTTTAAACGTAACTGGAATATGTTGCCGTATAAAAATCGTCAGATTGAATTGATTTAAACTATATGCGGCCCATATTACAGTATTTGCTTCCCTAAATATATTTATTTAATTATATTCTACTTTCCATATTTATATTTAATTATTTTAATTAAAATAGACAATTGAGGATGAGCCATTTTGACCAATGTCGGTAGGTTCAGTGTTAAAAATGTGTCCAGTGTTGAAAACTTTTCGATGGATCTCTCAATTTTTATTGTAAATCAACATGACATCCTCAGTAACGTTGTCCAATAATTTGGTTAGAAATTACAATGTAAAAGCAGTTTGTTAGGCTTGATTTTGTTACAGTGCAACTATTAAGAGTCCTAATAATAGGCTTCCGGTCGGTAAAGTGTTAACGAATGAAATGGGACAGTGTGTAAGGAAGAATTGGATACAGCATTGTCCGTGTTAAACAGTTTCGAAGGCGGAACTTCGATGGCATCTCCACGTGTCGTTATAATCCTTGACAATTTACTTGATCCTGGTTCTGTATGGATGCCAGTCCGTCCCGAAGTTCCTCCATTAAAAAAGTTTCTCCATTGTGCGGTGGACGAAGGCTGCGGTTGGTTCCTCCGGCGGAGGCCCATGGGATCCAGGGAAACCAATTTCTTTCCGTCGGCTAAGTGGTCTTATTGAAACGTGACATCAAAGTTCCACGATGTGGCAAGTTATCGCGACCCTCTGCATCCCGCCGATAACAGCCTACTCTGCTAGCCTAATTAATATTCAGCGGATCGCCGGAATGCTCGGTGCCTTCGATCGTTAATTGAACCACCCGGGAATTTTCACAGATCCTTTCAGCATTCGAAGAAACTCTTCCGCTGAATTATTTTACACTAAACTGACCACAGTGGCTTGAACTACCCTTTCTACATTCTTTATTAAAGTTAGACGATTGTCCTCGTAGGAATCTCTATAATCTAATAGATCTCTTTATTCGATCAAATGTTAAAAATAAAAATTTCAGAAAATCGGAATAATTTAAAACTTGTCATTTTTACAAGAAAAGTCAATTTTAATGGAATATAGGTTCTGTGATTCGTTACATGCTTCGTGATTCTCGTATTACATTCATCTAATGCGTATGAAAAATATTGTAACCAATTCGAATTGCCTTCAGAAATTATTTTAGAGAATATCAAGTAGTACGAGTCAAGGAATTGTCGGACGTAAATTGTATTTTCTTAGTGGACTCTATTGCTGGTGATCCTGGTGGCGTTTCGATTTCTTGTGCTTACAGTAAGAAGCTTTTGAACGTGTAGCATAATATTATTATTATTTATAATACATAATATGTATTATATTAAATATATAATATAATATACTACTTCCTTTTTACGTCTCGTTCTTTCGATCTGGGTTATATTGGGTTGTCCGGAAAGTTCGTGCCGATTTTAACGAAAGATTGAAACGCGACATATTTAAGTTTTGATATATATTTATTAAAAATCAAAGTAAATCGGCACGAACATTCCAGACAACCCAATATACGCTTTGATTATAAGCTTTGCAGCGCATTAAATAAATATGCAACAAATGTATACACGTGGCGCGGAACGTGTTAACGTTCAATTTAGGTTTCACACCGAATACATGCATTTGTGCTATCTGATCGAAGTTTTCAATCTGTTTAGCATTAAAATTAAAAGAGTGCTATTTATACTTCCTCCGATGAAAGAGAAGATACTGTACAGCAAATAGGAATATTAAAATGAATTTTCACCCTTCAACTTACAACGTGGTTAGAAAGTTTTTGACTGTTACAATTTCGTCGAAGGGGATGACAGTTTGTGTTCATCGAACTCTATCGATAACGATGAAATAGAATTTTGTTTTGGGCTCAAGAGAATTAATAAATTGTGTTCGAAATCTTCTGTCTCATTATTGTAAGGGGTTAATAATTTTTAGCTACGAAAAAGCATCCCTAGAAATCGTTAGGAACAATTCGAAACATTTACGCGTAATTCGCGTTGAACTCTGCCGTACAGAGAAACAGCCCCGCGCAAAATTCAGCTATGCCTAAGACTTTAACCGGGTTCTGCGCGGCGGACACGTTCGTCGGCGTCGTTAAAACGAAGCTGCGTTCAACCGGGGTGGAAAAAAGACAAAATAAAAACGTCTCGGCCATTGTTCCGTGCGGCTAAACGGCGGCTGCGCGACCGGCAAAACCTGTCCCGGGGAAAAAACAATTACAGCCGAGCAAGGGGGCAACAACGTTATCTCAAAGCGCGGCATTCCGCATTCCGAAAGGGAATCACGAAAGAGGGTCGCTTCCGCGCTTTCACCGGTGACGCGGAAAGACCTCATCATCCCCATTCAGAGTAGTTCATCATTCTCAGTCCGGTGAAAGGGAATTAAAAACAGAAAGCCCGTGACCCGACAATCGTCCAGAAACGGTGCAACACGTGGTAGGAAGTGCTTTCGGCCTGGCCGGAATTATATTCCGCCCTGCGGACTTCGAATTTCGCGGTCAGCTTTATGGGAAACATTCGAACATGCAAAAATCATGCTGGACAATTTTTGACTTGTTCACGCCGGGTTCATAAGACTCGAAGCTTGGCTATTTTAAATACGTTCGTTAGAATGACGAGAATGTGTCTGTTAAAGTTCTTCGAGATTTTTTAAATAATATAATCTTTGAGAAACGGAATTGAACGGTGAGCTAATAGTAAAACTGTCAAAATTGGGCAAATTGCACGTATACGGATCGTTATGGTTATTGAAATTACGAAAACGTTTGATAAATCTTTAAATAAATGAATTCTTGTAACTTTTGTAAGACGTTTATTGTTAACGAAGCAAATTTACAATTTTTGTAATTTGTAAATGAAAATGGAATTTTACATCGCGTGTAAATAATATTTTTGAAAATATTTGTGGCAGTTAAATTGCCTAAGTATGGTTAAAGTTAGATTGTGATTGCAATGCAACGACTGCAATTTGATGCAGTGAGGAAATGGAATGCATTGAATAATATCAATATATTATTTGTGGCCTAATAAAATAGTTCGAGAAAGGAAAACATTCTTGAGTGGCTCCTGTTTCTTATAACAGATGCAGAACATATATATTTTACATAAAGATCCGCAGCCTATTTGCAGCAATAGCTCTTCAAGGATGTACAGTCGATGACAAAATTAAGTGCATACCTTTTAAAAATTGAACGAAGCAATTTCATTTTGTTTCCGAAAAGGTGGAAGAATTATTTTATTTTAAATATATTTAAAGAAAAATATCGTAAAAATATTTCCTTTTATCTTTGCAATCTCGTCTTATAGTAAGTTTTATTTATTTGTTTACACATCACCTAGTAGAACAATACTTATAATAAAAACTATATCGTTTACTGCAATTTAAAAAAGCGATTAATTTTCAAATATTGTTCGCTTAAAAATCGATATTATTGTTAATTCATTTCAGAAGATATTTTCACTGTAATTAAATTTTACGTCTAGCTAATATAATAAAGTTTAATTCTCATTTGGAAATTGTTTCGTACAGTTCGCAGTAGCACAAGTCAGCGATTAGTCAAACATTAATTATATTCTCCTTCTTAGCTCGTTTATCAACGTTCCTAACTAACATTTCCCTTTGTAGCATCATTGTTGGAATCGTTTTAGACCCTTACATGACTCGATTAGGATAATATATTCTAGAAGCAGACGCCCAAGAAACTCTCCAAAAATTCATGGACACATTATTCTTCCATTAAGCCGAGCAACGCATAAAATGATTTTCTGACGCATGGCGGTAAATCTACACACTCCATAAAACGACGTACAACTGCGCATGCTAGACATCACAGTTTTCGAATAAATTATGCCACGATGCTCGCAAAAGTCATTGTTAAAGTAATTCATTGATCATTTCAAAAGACACAGAACAAAATCTATTTTCTCCACTACTAAAAACTTTCACCCTTTTTCCGAGAGTTTTGCTAGAGGAAAGAATGATTAAAAAACCTCAATATCTGGAGATTATTATTGCTACATTGGTGGGTTGAAATTTCATATATATAAATATATATATATTCGCAAAAGTGATAGTTACAATAATTCATTGATCATTTCAAGAGACACAGAACAAAATCTATTTTCTCCACTACTAAAAACTTTCACCCTTTTTCCGAGAGTTTCGCTAGAGGAAAGAATGATTAAAAAACCTCAATATCTGGAGATTATTATTGCTACACAGGTGGGTTGAAATTTCATATATATATACTCGCAAAAGTGATAGTTACAATAATTCATTCTACATTTCACGAGACACAGAACAAAATCTATTTTCTCCACTACTAAAAACTTTCACCCTTTCTCCGAGAGTTTTGCTAGAGGAAAGGATGATTAAAAAACCTCAATATCTGGAGATTATTATTGCTACATTGGTGGGTTGAAATTTCATATATATAAATATATATATTCGCAAAAGTGATAGTTACAATAATTCATTGATCATTTCAAGAGACACAGAACAAAATCTATTTTCTCCACAACTAAAAACTTTCACCCTTTCCCCAAGGGTTTTCCTCAAGCAAAGAATAATTGACCCTAACCTACCAAGAATTAAAATTGTCTGACATGTATCGTCATGTAAAAATGCTAAGATTTAATTTACTTGAATTACTTGCAAGACAAGATGCAAAACATTACTTTGAGACAATATTTGTAACTTCAACAATTGTAAAATAAAAAAAGGGTCATTTGCACTGCTGTGGTAGGTTTATCGTTAAGAAACCTCGATATCCACGGATCAACGTTGCCACACAGTTGGGGTCGAGATTTCATTCGCAGAAGCGATCGTTAAAACAATTCATCGATCATTTCACGGGACACAGAACAAAATCTGTTTTCCCCATTGCTAAAAAAGTTTGACACTTTTTCGTTGGTTGTTTCCCGGCGGGAAAAATGATTGAAAAAAGCCTCGGTATCCGGAGATTAGCGTTGGCACACAGGTGGGTCGAGATTTTCGTGAAATCGAAGCCGCTGAATAATTTCCGTCGGCAGGGTACGTCACGTTTCGATTATAAGAACTCGAGCGGTCCGGGTGGAGGGGAGGAGGAACCCAGCGATCTCCTTCATCGATTCTATCGTTGAATATTTCACGGCGAGTATACCGGCCACTTTGTTGAATTCTCATCGATCAGCCCCGTCCAGCTGGTATTTAAGGAAACACGGACTTTAAGAAACATCCATTTAATAATTCAACGGGGAACAGCCTTTCGACGGACGACACGACCGTCGGCGCATACCTAGTTTCCAACGGCTCGCAGCCGGTGCTAGGGAAATAAAATCCGGTGAACGTTAAAGATCGGAGGTGTCGAAGCTTTTTTACATTGAGCATATTCTTAGAACGACTGTACCCCTGTGTAAACCTGCCTTTACTTCATGGGAACTATGCTCGTTCACGTAGGCACTAACGCGGGTCCTGTTGTGCGTTCGACGATTGAAAACGAGCTTGCTCGACCGAACCGAGGGGAACTGTTCAGATATAATGTTTATCGATAGAATGTTCGCGGATTTTTGTGCAGAATCACTATCTTCTAAGTCGATCGGAAGGACTGGCAGTTAGATAAAAATTTATGGGAGCGACTACATTTATTATTTATTTATTTTAATTCTTGTTAACATTTTCTTGGTGGACTACATTTCCCATTGAAAATGCACACAATTTAAAAATAAATTCGAATTTTTCTGGTTTCCGATATATCTCAGAAATACCCTAAATTTCAGGGCTATTTTCACCCCTTCAATGTGGGTGGTTGCCGATAGAAAAAATACGTGTCAAATATTCTTCAAAGAATTATTATATTTTTATATTATATTATAATATATTTTATAATATTTTTCGCATCTGAATATGTTCCCTGTTTAGTTGTGTGTTTAATAATTTTTTCTGGTTGAGAACCAGAAAATTTCTTTTCTGATGTAATAAAGTTTCATTCTTTTGTAATCAACATTTAAGCAGTTGAATATCTGTAGCTGTGTAGAAAATATATTTCTTCTCTTCTCTTATGTAACATTTTTGGCGATGAAGTTGCTAGAATAGCTGTGGAGCCAAAGAAAATTAGGTGGCAGGTGTTAACCCTTTGCAACAGAAGCTGCTTCAATTGAAGTAATTTCTTCTGACTTAGAATATTTTTATTTCTCGTTTTTGGCATTACTTGTTTTTAGTTAAACTTTGAACAATTTTCTAGATGCAAAAATAACGATGTAAAAATTGTTTTAAATAATAGTTGTGGGAATTTTGAGTAAATTAAAAACTAGACTTGAATACTTCGTTTTGTAATAATGATTTCATTTATTCTGATTTCGTGGAAATTTATGTTAACACGTGCGTTAATAATAAAATTTAGTTTTCCTGGAAATATAATAATTTTAATTACCGTGAGACAAAAAATCATTAACAAGTCGTTATGACCCTTCCAGGAATTCTACGGCGATATTAATTTATCGTGTTCGTAGAAAATTATAATTATCGTAAAGTAAGAGATAATGCTATCGATTCGATTGCAGTATTAGCGAATAAATTGCGCAGTCTGGTTATAATGCAGAAGAGAAAATTATGCGCGCACGCCGAGAAATTGATAATGAAGAATATCTTTGAGTTGGTTTCGCCTGGCGTTTAGTTTAATTAAAATGCAAAGTAAAAATGCGGCACGTTGAAGGGTTACAGACGAAGGATACGTTTGGAACGGTCTTCCCGGCAATTTGTTTAATTAAACTAGGAAGGAGAACTAGTTCTACAGACGCTGATCAATTTGATAATAAAATTCAAACAAAAAAGGAACGGCGCTTTTCTGTGAATACCGAAAAATTGAAAATTTCGAAGTACGAGATTCTCTTTGCTGATTAAATATTTAATGAAAACCAAAAGGAAGGCCCCTGTTTTGTAATCAACGAAGTGTTGAAAACGAAGAATACCTTTGAAGTAATTATCCGTGATAATTAATTACATTCGTGTAATAAGGGACACGTGAAAAAGAGCAAAGAAACGGCGTCTCTTTGACACTTGTTCGACGCGAAACGAAATTTGCAAGATAATTAATTTACAAATACCGAAGACGAATATAATTGTCACGTGATGAGGTATAATTTCGCTGCTTAACGTCAGTGTATAAATATAAATTCGTTTTATTATATAAGAGGTCAATATCTGTTGAATAATGTATTGTGGTCAGTGGTATAAGGTCAGTGGTGGAATCGAATCAGTTCAATAATTGCCAGTTATGATTCAACAATTTTCTACATCGTTGTGGACGCAGTGAACGAATTATAGTAACCGATGCGACACAGTTGAAATTAAAACACACTGTTTGCAGCTGTTGATATAGAACGCCCGACAACTCCGAGGAATTGTGGCGTTGCGAAGAGGATACGAACGATGTGAATTGTGTCGTTTCTGGTCACGACCATAATGCATGACCCGTTATGGTTGATGGATGTCGGCAAAGTCGATTGGAGAATCTAGCAGGGCTTCCATAAATTCTCGTTGTCGGGGATGCGTCCAGTTACTGGCGGAGTTGCATTGTAATTTTCAATGTAAGTAAGCGAAAGAAAATCGCTGCAAGTAGATACGTCAAGGTTTGGTCAGACACCGACGAGGAGATACCGAGGCAATCGGTTTTCATTCATTTGATCGAAATCTACGCGGTATAATTATACAGGGTGTCCGAAAAACAGTCGAGTTTCTTGAAAAGGGTGATTCTTATCTAAGAAATTTTTTCAATTCAATTTGGGAATTTTTAATTTTGGTGAAAATGCTATTGCGAATTTAACGTGTTCACTGCCGAGCGAATTTAGGCGCTTCGGACCGGTTTTATTTGTTTCATTCATAGAAACGAACAATGTTATCAAAGAGAATTGTTGGTTATTGGATAATGAAGTTCTCACCTCGCATTATTGGAGAATGCTGTTAATGGATGTTATTAATTTAATGATAATCGTTAAACAGCACAATGTTGCCGGTAACCAATGGCGTTCAACGTGTTAAGATATCTAAGAGTAATCTACAGATTAGAATAAAATGTTGATTCCACTGTTATTAGAAATCTGTAGTAATGTTACTGTTTTAATACATAAATTTTTAACAATGATGAAATTGATATGTTTTTCTAATTTAGTAAATTTAAATGTCTAGCAATGTTAATCCTTCGCACTCGGAGCTGTTTTAATTAGAAGACCAAAGCATTTCTTCTGACCTAGGATATCTTCATTCTACATAAATTATTTCACCCTATGTATGAGTGCTTTTTAATGTTATTCGTCCTTTTAACCGTTAAATTTTTATCAATTTCTTAGATGTAAAGATTGAAATGTTAAAATTGTTTTAAATAATAGTGTATCAATTTTTCGTGGTGATTTAGAATCACCAGAGTGCTAAGGGTTAAAAGTGATATCTCTTTCTATTTCAGTAAATATAAATTTCTGAATATTAATAAATATAGATATAATTTGAGTAAATAGAAATAGAATAAAATCAGTAATTTTAGCAAATAGAAAGAGTTTAAAATTGATAATTTCAGTAAATAGAAAGAGATTGAAATTGATAATTTTAGCAAATAGAAAAGATTGAATTTGATAATTTTAGCAAATAGAAAGAGATTAAAATTGATAATTACAGTAAATAGAAATAGATTAAAACCAATAATTTTAGTAGATCGAAAGAGATTGAAATTGATAATTTTAGCAAATAGAAAAGATTGAAATTGATAATTTCAGTAAACAGAAAACGATTAAAATTAATAATTTCAGTGAACAGAGAAAGATATCAATTTTATTATAGTTACAAATTTATATATAAAAATAAATTATCCGAACTTTTTCGCAAATGAAGCATGCAACGCTGTATCGTTGCTCTTCACTAGAAGGGTTAAAAATGTAAGCGGAAGAAATCTCTTTGGACCGAACAGCTCCCGGTAACCAACGGAGACAATTTTTCTCTCGCAGGAAGATTTTAATTAGACGGGATGCGAGGACCGTTCTTCTGTCCCGGGCATAATGCGAGCCATAAAATCTCGACTAGACGTGTTCGACGTTAAAAATGAAGAGGAACGTCCAGCGATCGTCTAAAGTGCTCGCAATACGTCGCCGGTTCGGCGATGCGCGAGTACCTGCACGTGCGCTTAAAGCGCAGGGCCACGAGCATAACGTCGGCTGCATCACGTTCCATTACACGCACGCCAGGAAATACTGGGCCAGCTGCACGCTGCATTCCGAGGCGTACGTGACACTTGTAGTCCGGTTGCAACGGCTCGCATAAATCGAATAAATCTGCCGTGCCTCGGCGAACCCGCTTACACCGCTCATTTTTAATGGGCCATTTGAAATTCTTATTTCGCAGGCGTGCGAAAAACGCTACACCCTCTCGAACCCTCTGCAACTTGTTGTTGCACTTTCGACTCACTCTTTGCTGCACGCCGGACTTCTCTCGTTTATGCTGCAAGAAACTGCAGTTCGGTCTTTGCAACAAGTCCGGACGTGAATTTTTGGCTGGGCTCGAAAATACAATTTTATTTTTATATAGAAGTTGTTGGTGCACTTTTGGCTTCGTTTATGCAGCAAGAAACTGCAATCGGTCTTTGGAACAAGTCGCGACGCGAATCATTGACTAGGCTCGGAAATGCAATTTTCTTCTTCATATTCTTTAGCCATCTTTGATTGTTCGTTAACTGGATTTTACGTATTTTATGGAAAAATTAGTAAATCATACGTAGAAGTTGTTGGTGCACTTTTGGCTTCATTTATGCAGCAAGGAAGTGCAATTTTCTTTTTATATTGTTCAGACGTCTTTGGTTGTTCGTTGGCTGGATTTTCCCATTTTGTGGCAAAATTAGTAAATTACTCATAGAACTTGTTGGTGCGCTTTTGGCTTAGTTTATGCAGCAAGGATGTGCAATTTTCGTTTATGCAACAAGGCAACTGCCACGTTGGTCCCGTGTGGGCAACGCGAATTCTTGGACTGAGATTAAAAATGTTTATGCATTTTGTGGCACAATTAGTATATGAAATTTGGAACTTGTGAAACGTCTGGAACCTTGCTAAGATCGTGGAGCAACGAAATCCATTTTCATTTAATCCTTACGTTTCGCAATTAACATAGACAATTTCAAGTTTACTTTCAACGTGTTATTGGTTACTATTTGCAACTGTAAATTCAATAAGAATTATTCACACGTCTCTGGACAGTAGATTTCAGTGCAACTCCTCGAGCTCGCATCTTACAGAGAAACGAAGAACCGAAAGATCCGAAGAATTGAAAATGTCAAGAACACACTGGTCCGAGTACTTCAGCATCAACTTCAGTGTACCGAAGTTTGTCAAAACAAGCGAATTTAATCGTCCATCGTACCTCGCCGATTCCCACCAGCTCCTCTTCGCTATCAAACGGATGCCAGGACGAAAGCGAGTGGATCGATTTCCCCCGAAAATCAGCAGGATAAATAAAGTGAACTCGGAAGCCGTTCGCGATACAACGAATCGTGTCCGGACAGAAACGTCCCCATTGTTCCGAGTTAAAAATCTTCGAGTCCCGGTGGTACCTCTGTAGATCGTTTCCACGGATCTTTTGTCGTCGCGGCGCGGTGTCGTTCGCGGAGATAATAATCGCGGAGTAACTGCTGCAGCAGCGCGGCGAAGAGAAGAAGAATAAGAAGAAAAAATTGAAGATTGTCCGCGAGCCAAGAGATTAAGAATGTCAGCGAGCCACGTGGATGGCTAGAATTACACTGGAAAGACGGTGGGTTGAGGGTAGAACTCGGGCGCCATTCGACGGGGTGAAGTTTTACCCAGAACGCGTCCACTCGGATACAGAGAAGAATCAAGGAACGGGCGAACGCGACTCGCTGGCAATAAGGTGAAAGTGCAATTGCTCGTCCATCTTGGAGCCTGCTATCAGAATAACATCTACCTTTTTACCTCAAGTACCATCTATTCCACTGTACGGAGATTTATTCGAATCTCAATCCTTGATCGCGCCATTTCTAAAACGCGATACCGCTTCACAGCGATTCCTAACGTGCAGAGAGTGCTGACAGAATACAGTCGCGTCAAATGTCACCGTCTCGGCTCCGGAACGTTCGTCACAGTCGTTTCTACTGATCGAATAACTGCAAGATAAGTGCAACTTTTTGGTTGTACAAATATTATATGGTAAATTTGTTTAACTGGTCATATTACTGTACGATAATCACAATTTTTT
>CM052089.1:17877244-17887827 GCA_028453745.1 Agapostemon virescens
TGCCCTAAAATGTTCACCACGAGTCTGACTCGTGATATTCAAGTTTGGCCTAAAATGTTCACCACGAGCCAGACTCGTGGTCTTCACGTTTCGCCCGAAATGTCGATCACTAGTCAGACTCGTGATATCCACGTATGGCCTAAAATTTTCACCACGAGACAGGCTCGTGATATTCAAATGTCGCCTAAAACTTTCACCACGAGTCCGTCTCGTGAAAACAGCGCAAGGGGTTAAACGGATTCTGATCGACGCTCCCACGTCGCAGCTCCAGCATGCCGGCAGAAAGAAACCTGCGATTCCGTAGCGTTTTCTCAAAGGTAGCGGTTCCTCCGCGTAGGCGAAAGTGGTTTCGCGCGAAGATTCGTATCGCATCCTGAAATTTCGCCGGCCCGATAACGGAAACGGATCCTCAGCCTAATCTAGCGGGGGCGGAGGAGCTAGGCTTGTTAGCCTACCGGCTGAAGCGGATCTGCAGTTAAGCCGATCCGCTTGCCAGCCAGAGATAGCTTAATGATCGCCGCTCAGCCTCGCGACCTAGGAACCTCGCCACTATTTACTAGCAGGATTTAGCGGCAGCCAGCTCTCTCTACCACCGATTGTTCGATCTGCCACGGAAGAAACACGCCGCGGATTCGCTTGCTAGCTTGCGGAAAGCCTCCGGAGACGCCGACGGAACGCGGCGTTTCGCAAACACCGTTCGGGGCGTCTAGCGAAAAGTCGGGGGCTCATCATTAATCTGCCTTCGGCGCGCCATCAGGCTCGGAAGAAGCAGCGGGCGATTAGCAGAGAAAGGTCTCAGCAACGTTCCAAGTATAATTGTTCGCGGGATTATTTGTTTCTGCTTAAACAACCGGAAGCTGCGGGTCTCTAGCGTCTTTACTGATAAGCGAAATGCGAGAGCGAAATATTTGTATACTTTCAGCGTGTGTTTCTAGATCGCTGCGAGAGATACTCGAGCGAGGACAAGTGGACGTTGTAGGCGAGTATTTCGGCTATCTTCTAGGATTTTTCGAAAATTTTTCGTTGCACTTTGGGGAAGGGAGAAAATGTGTTTCTGAGGGTGGTTCTTGAAACTCTTGGAGAAAGATATTGGATAATATTGGTCGTCGTGTTTCTTAATTGTTTGTTAACATTTTTGGGGAGATTATAGTGATCTATAGAGACCATATTAGGTGTAATTTATTGTACCAAGCGAGGTATTATGGACGCTATCTATTGAAAACCGTGTGATAACGTTCTTGCCTCGGACGGTTCGCGTTTTGAGAAGGCGACTAGTTCAATGTATGAACTTCTTTATCGAAAGCAAAAGGGTGAGAGAAGACAAGTTAACATTGTAGTAAAATTATTGCACAGTTTATGTAATTAATAAGAGACAGTATAAAAATACGGTTTCTCAAGAAACATTAACAAGTATGGTTAAACGTAGTCGAAACAGATAAAAGTTAACATACAACGATTTGTCCTCTCATTGTCAGTGTAAGAGGGACACGTAAGAAACAGCATGTAACAAGATGCACCTGCAGCATTCCACACTTTACAGACTCCATCTAGAAAACACCGTAGCGAAAGCGAAATAAAAATGTCATATGCTTAACACAGAAATATACTTTCGAAAATTCGGAAACCTGAATTTATAGTCTCGCGTGCCACGCCATGAAAAAAGATCTCAGACCAAAATGAATGGCAGATAATGGAACTAGATTCCTCCAGCTTTAAAACGAGGTCAAGTTCATTACCGTACGATCATTTTTCACGAAAGCACCACGCTTTAAGTGTCAAACATTCTCGGAGAATCAAATATCTAGTGATCCGAGTACTTCGTGTACACACTGTACATGATTTATTAATAACATAAGCATTGATCCTTTATTTATGCACGTATGCTATCAATCCTGGATACAACATGATGAATTATCATGCAATAATTAATTGTTACCGCGGCTGTCTATGTAAAGTCGTCGTAATTAAGTTAAATTATTTCACGATGAACAACCCCTAAAGAAACAAGAGAGAACTAGGGTTGCTACGAATCTGTTGTACCGGTTGACAATCGTGAATATGTAAAGTCTGCCTGTCGAACAGTTTGGATAGCGAATTCGATAAAGCTACGCAGTATTGTATCTCACTGTAAATAATTAATAATTTTCTCCTGCTTGAATATCTCCAACGAGGGATAAACGAGTAGTTTATCAGGAGCAGCAGCGACAAAGTACAGAAAACGCAACAATATTGTTACGGCGGCTGTTCATATGAAGTCACCATAATTTAAAGTTGTTTCACGATGAACAACCCTGAAGAAGTAACAGAAAATAATGTTTATCATGGATCTGTTGTATTGGCGGACAATCAGGAGTGTTCAAAGTCTACCTGTCGAACAGTTTGGGCAACGAATTCGACAAAATTAATCCAGATGGTATTTTATTAGAAATAGTTGCTAACTTGCAAATAAATAATTATATATAAACGAGAAGCTGCGTCGCGCAGCACACGAAGTGCACAGAAAACGCAACAATACTGTTATTATGCCTGTCCATATGAAGTCGCCATAATGTAAAGTTATTTCGTGATGAACAACCCCTAAAGAAATAACAGAAAATGATATTTAAATATTATATTGATATTGAAATGATATTGAAATATTTAAAGTCTGCCTGTCGAACAAATTAGACAGCGAATTCCATAAAGCTAGCCAGTATTATATTTCGCTGTAAATAATTAATAATTTTTTCCTGCTTGAAAATCTCCAACGAAGGATAAACGAATAGCTTATCAAAAGCAGCAGCGACAAGGCAATATATCGTCGATTGTCCATTATCGCTGGAAAAAAAGTAGCAATCGACGATCGCGTCGACCTATCGAAGCGACCTCGGATCAGAGGGAGGCAACCCTAATGCAGAAGACGATGGAAAAGTAACGGGACTACCAAGAGTCTTCTTTCGGTAGAAAATTCTAGCACGTGGTACGTTGGATGTCTCTGGAAATAACGTCCAAAACTTTTCGCCAATAAAAGTTTGAAGACGCGGCGACAGCGACAAGCGAATCTTGTGCGTTGCATTGTTCGGAAAAGAGAGCAACAAAGAGAAAGAGAAAGAGAAATAGACAGAGAGAGTCCCCCGATGAAGATTCCTACGCGAGAAATTGCAAAGACGCTGCCGGTATCCGAGATTTCGATAATGGCACGGCCGCTGTATCCGGCGAATTTGCAAAACTGCGGGCTCTTGTTATAGAGCGACTCCGCGGAAATGGCACGGACCCGGTTCTAACGGGAAATTCATTCAAATAAGGACCGTAAGTTTCCACGGATTTCCATTGTTAACTTAACTTTAGAGGCCGGGCCGTCTCTGCAGCCGCGCGGGGGCGTCGAATTGTTTCGCCTCTCACAGGAGATGGGTTAGGCGACCGTAATTGAATCGCACTGTTTATGTGACGGTTCGATCGCTATGCATAAGCCCGGACGCACCCCCGCGCTGATTCTTACTGCATTTTAATTTTACTCTTGAAACCGAATCACCCGTTTTCGGCGAGTTCAAACTAAACCTAACAGACGAGGTTGAACTACCCTTTCCAGAGTTTGCATTTTACATTTTCGAAATCCTTTGAACTTTATTTATATGATATCTGAATACAGAAATTATTTTTGTGCGCGAATAACTGCGAAATTCAACAAAATCGCAAAATTGCCTTCATAGAAATTGAATCCATACCGCTTTTTCATTCGGCCAGATATTTTAACCCTTAGCACTCCGATGGCTCCTCTGAGGCGCCACTAAAAATTGTCAGACTATTATTTAAAACAATTGTTACGTTACAATGTTTGTATTTAACCTCTTAAGCACGATGCGCCACAATGCTTTTGGGGATGTCATTTTACATTACGATGCGCCATTATTGTGGTTTGAGCATACTCAATTCTATTATTAATTATTACAGAAAATTATTAATGTTAAAATATATAATTATATTAACACTTTATCGACCGGCGATTATTTCAGAATTTTTGTAAGGCCCATGATCCATGATTGAAAACGTTTTAATGGGTCTATCAACGCTGACAGCAATTTTTATTGCGGATCAACAATGCATCCCCAATAATATTGTCTAATAATATTGTTACAAATTGAAATGTAAAACTAGAATTTTAAGCTTCATTTTGATACAGCGCGAATATTGAAAAGCCTATTAATAGGCTTCCGGTCGATAAAGTGTTAATATTAATATAAATATATATATATATATATATCTTTTAGAAAAATTACAATTTAGTTATGAAAAACCTCATTGAACTAAAGTTAAGAATTGAAATTGCTTGGAGTGCAAAGGATTAATAATATATATTCATATATATTAATAAAAAAATACATACAATCTAAATAGATTGAATCTTGTGATTTTTATTAAGCCACATTCTCCAGTCAATTTTATATCTCGGAGACTTATTATGCTAAAAACGAACAGGTACAGTTTAACCCCTTACCCTACAACAACGAGTCAGACTCGAAATAACATTTTATTTAATTGTTCATCGTATACGGTCATTGGAGGACAGCTAGGCACGCAGTGACTACAAACTTGTCTTTTTGCTGTTCTGCGGAGGACAAGGAAAGTCTAGTCGCAGTTATTGTAAAATAAGTGGTAGGCCAAGGAGTTAAATTGTATTTATTTTTAGTGATTCGAATAATCGTGGATTAAATATATTAAAAATATAATTTTTACGGGGTCGGTGAACCTAGCGTTCGAAACAGTGTAATGCGTAGAACTAAACGAATAGATTTACTAAATTGTATTTGTTTTTAGTGATCTGAATAATCGTGGATTAAAAATATTAAAAATATAATTTTTACGGGGCCGGTGAACCTAGCGTTCGAAACAGTGCAATGCGTAGACCTAAAGAAATAGATTTGCTAAATTGGAATTTTTTTATAATCCGAATAGTCATGGATTAAAAATATTAAAAATATAATTTTTACGGGGCCGGTGAACCTAGCGTTCGAAACAGTGTAATGCGTAGAACTAAACGAATAGATTTACTAAATTGTATTTGTTTTTAGTGATCCGAATAATCGTGGATTAAAAATATTAAAAATATAATTTTTACGGGGCCGGTGAACCTAGCGTTCGAAACAGTGTAATGCGTAGAACTAAACGAATAGATTTACTAAATTGTATTTGTTTTTAGGTGATTCGAATAATCGTGGATTAAAAATATTTAAAATATTATATTTTGACGGGGAACCTAGCGTACAAAACAGTGCAATGTGTAGACCTAAAGGAATAGATTTACTAAATTGTATTTGTTTTTAGGTGATTCGAGTAATCGTAGGTTAAAAATATTAAAAATATTAATTTGTAGACCTAAAGGAACAGATTTAAAGTCGTAGGTCTAAAGTCGCAGGCCAAGGGGTTGAAAGAAACGTTAAAAGACTTTAAAAGAACTCCGGGATACGAATGTACGCGTAATCGATCGAGCTGTCGCGAATCCTCCCGAGACAAATGATAAGTTTCCGGGAACAATTCGCCAACTATAATCCCCAAAATTTAGCGGGATCGACTCCGCCCCGAGGATCGTTTCGCGTCGTCACGACAGCGTCTTCGAGATGAAGAATCGGAAGGTTCAACGAGAGTTCCTCGAGAGGGGTCCCGGTCGACGAATTACTCATAAGATATAAAGGGGGAGCGAATCGTTTCAGCTGCGAACGATCCAACTTTTTTTTTTTCCTTCCACGATTAGAAGTTAGGCGATAGTGGATCGAGGGTGGAACGATAGCTGTCGGCCCGATTCGTTAACCTTTTTGCCTATAATCCTGTGTAATCGGGGCTGCGAGTTGCGTAAGTCGTCCGGGAAATGTCGGATGACGTCGATTACAGGGTGATTTCCGTTTTCTGATCGAGGGCTCGATTATTTTCAAACTGTACTAACTTCGAGATGGCCACCTCTAAAAGTCGAACGTGTAGCCTCTTTAACCCTTTGCACTCCGAGTAATTTTTGGCAAAATCGAGGCACTTTTTCATCGGCAACCATCCACTTTGAAGGGGTGAAAACAGCCTTCAAAGTTGGGGTCAAAACCATATTTTTTTAGATATCTCAGAAACCAGAGGTCGAACAAATTTGAATTTTCTTTTAAATTGTGTGTTTTGTTTAAACATTATAATAAAGATTTGATTTTTTTGCAGTTTCTCCTATTTATAGTTAGTTCATTTTAATGTAAACTTGGGTGTGTGATCTTTGATCCAAAATAAGAGACACATGTTTCAGGGTTTCCTATTTTTTTGCCATTTAACAATAATTATGCATAATGGAAGATTGCACCTGGCGTGCCTAGGAAGGAATCCTGGCTTGTTTTATCGAAATACAAGCATTTAGTCTAAACGTGTACAGTATTTTAAACAATACCACTGAGTTATGTGTCGTTTATTGTTTTTTTTATTATTCCAGAATTTTCTGGAGAAGATGGAAGAAATACTTCAGTCAACCACGTTCTAAATAATTCTAAAAGTTCTAAGTAACAATTGTTAGTCAAGCAGCGCGATCGCAGGTAAACGTTGGTCGTAGGGGTGGTTTATTGCTGGCAGTTTCCAAAACGCCGGCTTGTACAAATATACCGGGTGCTCAACTTGTACAGTGTCGAAATATTTATATGCACTTACATATAATGTCGTTAAGACGTAACATAGTTTGTTGAAAATCTTTGTCGCATGTAAAAACAAGAAAATGGCGTCGACGACGTGGTATTATATGCAGATCTGGTACTCAAAGTGAAATTCGAACTGGCAAGACTGAGGATCGTCTGGAAAATCGAGAGTTTTCTGGCAAGGTAGATAATTTCGAGGGAAACTGCTTCCCCGTGTAAAGGGCTCACGATGTCGAGCACACGTGGCCACGATTCTTCGGGAACTTTTCGTGTGGAAGATCGGGACGTGCCTGGGCAAGTTATGTGTCTATCAGAAGCGGGTCGCGCGACGGAGCCCGCCTCTAAATATTTGAGAACCGACTGTTCCCGTAAGTGCGATGCACCGCGAGAGGATCGAAAGTTTGGTAGACTGGCGACGACGACGGTTGCCAATGATTTCCACGACGGAATTGCCGGGGGAACTTTCAGTAGCTGCCACTGAGACGTGTCAGTTTCGAGCTACGAATTAATCCGCCCCTCCAAGCACTCGCAGACCGGATCACCAAATATTTATTGTAACTCGTTGCGATTGCTGGAACTTCCGTTCCTTCTTTTCGAAGACCCCTGGACGCATTGACCTTCACTTTTTAATCCTAAAATTAAACAAATTTTTGCATTTTTGCTTCAAATTTGCACTCCCCAATCTGTGGGGCTTGGACACGTGTCTTTAGGGTTTTTCACATTTACTTTTTGGGTCGGAATTGAAACGCTTTCTGCATCCCTGATTTGGTCCTGCATCCCTGAATTTAAGAGATTGATACACGTGTGTTTTTAAATTTGTTGACAGTTAATTTTAATGCAGAAGGGAGACGAACTTTTTGTATATTTAGTTTGGAACTCTCATCCCCCCAAATTTGTAGGACTGAGACATATGTGTTTCTGGATTTGATGGTGTTGAGAAGAACGACGTTCTTACGATGGGAGTGCCATCAGAAAGGCCTTGGCCACAATCTTTTATTTCTTGTATGAGCTTATTCTTTATTAATTCTTCTCATTCTGTTCGTGACATTTGTTTCGATTAAATTTTGTATTGTATTTCAATATTGTGTTATATAATAAATAATAATCTTGAAGCCTCTGTACTTCAGATGGCGTATATTTTTTAATTGTTGATCGAGAAGAGTTTGTGAGAATCCTCATCCCCTAATCTGTGGGGATGAAGAGTATGACAGTGTAAAAATTGGTGTGCAATTTGAAATTAAACATAGAAATTAAAAAATTAAATATAGAGTCAAAAATAAACTTTTGGACTGACCTAATTTGGACATGACCAATGATTGAATTGTGTTGGTGGATTCGTTTTTATTTGCGGGGCCCAGGAATGAATCACCGAATGCCTGGTTATTCTAGTCGAGCACTGAACAATTTAGATTTGTCGCTGGTATTTAATTATATAATTTGGACATATTGTTTCGTTGTTCGTGGAACAAAAGTTTCCGTATCTCTTGATATCTTTGAATCATTGAGATTCCCATTCTTGTGTTTCCGCCGTCAGAACCAGAGAGGCTCGCAATATGATTTCACTATGAGACAACAGTGTATACCTCATTGCTGCACAGCGACCGCGAGAACAATGGAGTCCAATAATCTAAGCAGCGTTTGCAGAAGCAATTAAACGCCAAGAAACGTTCTTCGCGGCAAACGAGACACTGGCACCAGTAATTCTATCAGTTGCAGGTGACATGGCATTCTCGTAAATGATTCATGAACGTATCTGTTGACGGAAATGCTTAAACAAACTACATAGTCAACAAATTCTTCAATTTATCATTAACGAAGAATTCTCTGCAATAAGTACGTCAATTATAATTTTTAATAAATACTTGGACACTAAATTTGGATACTAATACTGCATCATTAATTGGAATGATTTTTCAACACGAAAATAAGAAACAGATTTGACTGTTTCAACTGTGGACTGCAACAATAATCTTTGAGCAATAAATTACTCGATTTAAGAGGATAAAGATCCATAAATTATAATTCCTAATGAATTCACGTTGAACATTAAGGCAGCACCATTAATTGGAACGATTTTTCAACAACAAGATAAAGAACAACTGTGCACAGCAGCAATAAAAGTTGATGAATAAATTATTCGATTGAAGAGGATAAAGATGCTGACCTGTAGTTACTCAAAGTTCTGAAACTAATTAAATCTACTATTTTCAAAAATTTCAATTTACCCTCGATGAACCCTCTATAATATACACATAAATTATAATTCCTAATTAATTCACATCAAATATCAACAATAAGGCAGCACCATTAATTGGAACGATTTTTCAACAAGATAAAGAACAGCTTTGACAATTGCAACTGTGGGCAGCAACATTAAAAGTTGAGGAATAAATTACTCGATTGAAAGGGATAAATATACTGACCTCTAGTTACTCATATCTTAGACACTAATCAATTCTAACATTTTCAAAAATTTCAATTTGCCCTCAATGATCAATGCTCTGTAATAAACCCATAAATTATAATTCCTAATGAATTCATATCAAATTTAAATATTAAGGCAGCACCATGAATTGGAACGATTTTTAAACAACAAGATGAAGAACAGTTCTAATAGTTTCAACTCTGCACAGCAGCAATAAAAGTTCAGGAATAAATTACTCGATTGAAGAGGCTAAATATACTGACCTCTAGTTACTCAAATCTTACAAACTAATCAAATCTACCATTTTCAAAAATTTCGATTCGCCCTCGTCGAGTAATCCTCCACAATAAATACACAATTGACAATTCCTAATAAATTCCTATGAAACCCGAACATACTTTAGACACGACTAACACCAATAATTATTCAACGTGAGGGCTAATAACTACTAACATCTTCAATCGCGTACGGTATCGACAGAAATTGTGACGCAAATCCGGAAACAATCGAACAAGACAACAACTCTGAACAAAGAGCATAAATTTCTGTTGGAATCGAAGCTGATCCTCGAAAAGTTTCGATCCAACAAGCATACTCTAATCCACTCGAAACAACGCACGGATTAGTAATTAAAGCGGCATGATGGCCGAAACACGATGTGCACGATACAACACGGGAGAATCGTTCGACGAATAAGCGAATAATTCCAATAACGAACAATCGGTTTCGGCGCATCGTCGTTTAATTAATTAGCGAAAGTCGACGCGGAAAAAGGAAACGAGAAACGCCAGAAGGAAGATAGTCAGCGTTCTCTGGACACGTTCATAACAGTTTCTTTTCACCGGTTCGTTCGCCGAATGAAACGCGTTGCTTTTACACGATTGCTCTTGCACGCGTCGTTCGAAACCGGCCTTCAGACTCGCTTCAGGAGGAAGAGAAACGGCGAAGGAAAGTCGACGGATCCGGCAGATATGTTTTTCACTCGATTCCATTTAATGAGAAGCAGTCGACGATAGAAAGGAAAATTGGTATTGACCTTTGCCGAACGAGAGACTCTTTGATCAGCTTTTAATTCTCTGCTCGCAAAAGCGAAACGGATCCGTTTGCTGATATTGTTAATAGGAACTCGGCCGGAGAATCGATAACAGACGGTGCAGCTTGGGACATTAAACTGTTTTGATTGGACCCGGGGCTTGTTGGCTGCTGGCTGGGTTCCTGGAGACCCAGGGAATTCCGAACAATATTATTATGATCGATTCATCCGATGCAGATTGTGAGATCATTAATATCGCGACGGTACGGTGTGCTAAGAATGTTAAGAATATTAATGACTGGGTCCTTCGAGACCCCTGAATATTGGGAATAATAGTATAGTGATCGATCTGTGTATTCTAGTTATGAATTAATTAATATTTCAGTGGTTATAGTGAATTAAATATGTTTGAAAATTCTATTGGTAGAACTGGTATTTGTCTGATAATGCCTGGGTCCTTTGAGACCCCTGAATATTGGAACAATAGGACAGAAAT
>CM052089.1:17957444-17975000 GCA_028453745.1 Agapostemon virescens
TGCAATTAAATAGTCGGAGGAAGATTTTTATTATAAAGTTGCACGGACAAAGAAGCTAGTAGAATTTGTGAGAATTGTTAAACTGCAGGAAGAACGTTATTAGTTTTCACCAGTGCGACAAGGATTTTAAAAGTTGTCTACAAGGGACGGAACAAGCGGCAGACGCTATCTAATCATGATAAACGTTAATATGATAAAGTCACGTGCACTCTCGGGACGCAATAAAATAGAATTGGTACACTTCCTTCCGAGAAATTAACTTCATCAACCATTTGGAATCCCTCGACAAGTTCATTCGGTTATTACCTAAAGCGTCCACTTTAAACTTTCTGCAATCTCGCCCATTTCTCTTACTCCCTCGATCATGTTAATACCAATTCAGCTACGTAAACGTGAAAGATAATAAACGGTCCTCTTCTCCGAACGGGGAGTCTCGGGAAAGTTTATGAAACCGCGAAGAATTTCGTTCTGACTTCTAACAACAGACAAGAAATCTATGCATTTCCCTCGTTTACTCGAACCGTATATTTTGTATTCAATCTGTGCAAAAATTATTAGGGAAGAGATTAGGGAAATTGTTTCGTTCGTTCGTTCATTAAACTCCGATGACGTTCAATTGGATTTCCTAATCTCAACCATGACCGATGACGAGTTAACTCGTCATTGCACTTGCATTATCTATCTCAATTTATGAAACCCAGGGCGATAAAGA
Source organism: Agapostemon virescens (assembly GCA_028453745.1). Taxonomy (NCBI): domain Eukaryota; kingdom Metazoa; phylum Arthropoda; class Insecta; order Hymenoptera; family Halictidae; genus Agapostemon; species Agapostemon virescens. The sequence goes on from CM052089.1 coordinate 17,958,157, forward strand.
ATATTGCAAAAGCTTCGCGCAATATTTTAAAAGTTGTATAAAAAATATGTCCAAATTTTAATTTCATTTCATTCAGTATAAATAAAATTTATTTATTTATTATTTATCAATTACGAAATAATAGCTGGTGACATGGCATAGTTTCTGTGTAAAATTGCCGGTCAGCAAAGTATTAAAATTGGAACGACGGAGCAGTAAGCTACACTAATCTACACTGCTTTATAATAATGGCAAGGTTGCAATTATTGTACAACTTTTATATTAGCATACGTTTTAGTGAAAAAGTTTAGGTAAAAGTTTTTCGTGGGAACATTCTAATAATTTCAATGCCTGTCGAATAAGAAGTTAGCATTTTGCTCTTAAGCACGGTGCGCCATTATAGTGGCTTGAGCACACTCAATTCTATTATTAATTATTACAATAAATTATTAATCTTAAAATATATGCATCCTATCTTTTAGAAAAATTGCAATTTAGTTATGAAACACCTCATTCCAAAATTATTAAGAAGAATTATAATTTAATTATTAAAAACTGCCCCGCACAAAATTCAACCGTGCCTAAGAGGTTAAAGATAGGGCTCTCACCTGGTGCCTCAACAATGGGCCACCTTTGAAAACTTTTATAAGTACCTCCACCAGAATTTTTAAGAATTCAACTTCGTTCGACATCCAAAAATCGACAACAGCGCCATTATCCGAAGATTTGGAAAGGCCTTTCGCCAACAATTCCAGGAGGTCGGAAAAGTTCGAGAGGCATTTCTCACCTTCAGGAAAATCGAGGAAGCATTTCCTCGAGGCTGCCGGAGACGAAACAAGCCGATTCTCCGGCATCGTAATAAAAGAAGCGGAAGGTGCAGGTTGTCGCGAGAATTCGCGCGATCGACGTCGCGATAAATTTATCGGCATTCCGTAGTTACATGCGGCCCGCGGAATTGACGTTGCTGAGAGGAATTGAGATTAACGAGGGCAGATAACAAATGGGGTTAGCGCTGCGAGGTCCGAATCAGGTGAGAGACGAAAGGACATCGCCGGTGAAACGAGCGCACGGTGCCACGAATAGAAACAGATGGGCGCTGCAAGCGTGATAGCACGCTGTGTCGCGGAAAGTGGAAGCGAGTGGGAAACCGGGTAGAGAAAGGGAGAGAGAAAAGTGGTGAATAAATATCGAGGGAAAACGGGGAAAAAAGCGGAAGTTGAATTTTCGAGGGAATTCGAAGGACCGACACCGGCGAAGAATCGGCCGGAGTGGAAAGCGATGAGCGAGCGAACGAAACCGGCTCGGGGGTAAACTTTCCAAGATGGAAAAACGAAGAGAGCAAAAGTGACTTGGCACGAGGAGAAGAGCATTGCGGGTAACGGGCGCGAGGAGAAAACGACGGCGGTGCGTTCGTTCGGAATTTATTGAATTTTTTCGACGGTTATTCGACACTTCTTAAGCTCGACAGTTTGTTCCCGAAAAGGTTTTCGAAGAGCTACAGTGACTTTTATTAACCCTTTGCACTCCAGGCAATTTTAATTCCTAACTCGAGACATTTCTTTATCCTATAATAAGTCCATTGTAGGTAGTTCGTTTCCAATCGTGAATATCAAATTTGTTAATTTTAATCGTACGTGCAACACTTTTTACTAGCTTCTTAAATACAAACATTGCAATGCAAACATTGTTTTGAATAATATTCTGCCCATTTTTAATGTCGCCTCAGAGGAGCCATCGGAGTGCTAACGGTTAACCCTTTGCACCCGAAGCAATTCTAGTCCAAAATCGAAACAATATTTTTATCTATAATAGCTCCATTGTAGATAGTTCATTTCCTTTCTTTCATATAAAATTAATTATTACGACTGGTACTTAAAACATTAACATTCTTATCGATTTCTCCATTGCAAACCTAGCGATGTAAAAGTTGTTTAAATAATGGCGCCATTAGAGTGCCAAGGGTTAATATTCGCGGACACTGTGCTATTCAAAAAATTGTTGCTAGGTTCATCCAGATACAATACTTCAGGTGTTGAAAACAGATGGGTATAATGATAGAGTAGCGCGTAAGAAACCGTATATAAACGAGGCGAATCGCAGGAAAAGATTAGCTTTTGCAAAACAATATGTTCATGAGGGAAAAACTTGGTGGAATAATGTAATTTTCGCTGATGAAAGTAAATTTAATCTGTTTAACACTGACGTACGAAAATTAGTATGGCGTAAACGAAATCAAGAGCTTAACCGAATAAATTTAAATCCAACAATAAAGCACGGTGGTGGAAGTATTATGGTGTGGGGTTGTATTTCATCTAAAGGAGTTGGACAACAGGTTTTTATAGAAGAAATTTTCGATAAATGTATGGGATTTTTTGGACAGGAAAATTCGAACAACACCGATAAGATCGAAGGAAGAATTAAAAAGAACGATTGATTAAAGAATGGAGACGTATACCGCTAAGTAACTTACAAAAAGTTATAGACAATATGCCTGAGCGGTTGCGACACGTAATTAAAGCTAAATGCTATCCAACGAAATATTAATTATTGCTTATGTTAATAATTTTTATGTTTAAATGTTATAGTTTGTCGAGCGTCCGAATATTTTTACGAGGATAAATTTCGACATAATTTAGTTCACTGTTTGGTATTAAGAAAAGTATGCGCAACAAACAAATAAAATTTATGTTATTACAAACTACAATGTATGTTCTGTTATATTATAAAACAAGAACACAAAAATTTACTATTGCAAACGATCGAAACTAGCAACAATTTTTTTAATAGCACAATGTCCGCAATATTAATAAGAGTCACTGTAAGGTTATTCTGTCGGGAGGCAAAGCGTTCCGCGAATCGTCTCGCAAAGAAAAATCTCCATTTTTGTAAACAACATTCGTAAGGGGACGCTCTCTGCTCTCCCCCTCCATCGAAGACTTGGTTGCGTTAAATGTCAAAGGAAAACTATGGTAAACTAGTTAAGAGTTGAATCGCGGCTATTCGCGGGAATGCATGCATTCCCGGTGTCCTTTAACTCGGCCGAAAGCTCGGCACGAATCTCCACCGGATTTTAATAAAGTTACGTTCCGCAGTGTCGTTAACGGCCTTCCAAGAAAACCGTCGGGAGTTCGGAATCGAATTTTACTCCCGCGAATTCATGTCCGGAATCGCGAATCTGCATAAACGGGAGAATGGAAACGGAGGAAAGAGAGAGAGAGAGAGAGAGAGGCCGGGCATTAAGACAAAATGAAGGCCCGCGCAATAGGCATCGCGTAACGAGATACGGCACTCCAATCTTCCGACTAAACTCTACTCTCACTTTGATCTCATAAATTCGTTCCGCGTTTGCAAACCAAATGACTCCTCGCGCGGCTCGATTAAAAATCGTTTCTCGCTCGACTTGGGCCGACTCGCGTGGAGTCGCGTGGATGCTGGAATACGATCTAAACGAAACGGACATCGAATGGGGTTATTACGGTAAGGCTTTCAGCCCTTTGCACTCCAAGCAATTTTAATTCCTAACTCAAAACATTTTTCTGTTTCTAGAATAATTTCGTTGTACGTTGTTAATTTCCTTTCGTACATATCAAATTTGTTACTGTTACAGCAACACTTCAATTTTTACGAACTTCTTAATTACAAATATTTGTAATGTACAAATTGCTAGTGCAATTTATTGTGAGTGCTAAGGGTTAATAAATGTCTATCGCCTTTTCCAATTATTTTAAAACGTTAAAGAAAATGTAACTCCTCCCACACTGTAAATCCCACTATTTCTACAAATTTGAACTGTTTCTTGATTTTTTGGGTCCGTGACTTACATAATTATATAGAAAACTATAAAACTTCAGTTTTCTTCCGTTTTAAACGAGATCTGTGTCCCTCCTGCAGTTTTACTACTTCGCCGGCGTGGCCCTGCGGGCGAACGCCTGTAACTCTGCTTCTGAGTCTTATTTCTATTTAAGAAAATTCCTGTATGTTACTGAAACATTAGACAAAATATCAAAAAATTTGTGAAACGATTGTCCTAGTACTTTTATTGCAATCAATTTTCTAATATCGACTTATTTTCAGTCTTTTCGCACCCCCTAAAAATGCCACGATTACATTTAATAAATTTAATAAATTTAATAAATTTAATTGGATTATTCGCGATTTTCATTACAAAGTATAATTGAATGAACAGATCTGTCGAATCGATTCCTATGAAGGTAATTTTATAACTTTGGTGATTGTCAGATAAAAAATCGGAGAAAGGTCGTTTGACCCCGCGCTGTGGTAGGTTTTAGTGTTTAATGGAGACGGGAAACTTTTCTTTTTCGATGTAAAATTCTCGGCGACTTTTTTGTTTGAAGTTTCACGCCGATAATTGGAGTATTGCGTTCGAAGGAAACTAATGGGGCGATTGATCGTTCGCGTTTTTTCTTCGTCGATCGAGGAACGTTTGATCGACGCGCCAGCGGCTGTCCGTCGGCGACGAACACGCTCGGCATCGTCGACGTTGGTCGTCGCGACACCTCGCGTTCGTTAACAATCGGATTAATGAAGCACATCGATGACGGCGCGCGTAAAAATCTGTGTAACGCGATCAACCGTCACGGCACACCGACCTCGTTCTGTACACGTTATTATCGCGGCCATTATTTCCACCTGATGTCGTGTTGACTCGAATCGTTCGACCCGTGACATCGTCGTAACGTCACGTTCCTCGGCACTAATTGCGGTGTGTCGTACCACATCCACCTCCGCCCAGTCTCTCCTATTAATACTTCCACCAAATTGTCTACCAATTTACCTTGTCTTCCCACCGTGGAATTATTTCGCATTCCCGAAATCGCGACGTTCGACCCCATTTTCGAACGCGGACATCGCGTCGCTTTGCTTTCGCCTCTGCGAAAGAATATACGGTTTTCAGTAGGCCTCACAATTTTCATAATTATGTGTAATAATATTGTATTCTTTTAATTAGGGGTAACAGTGTTTTTGAGTTCCCATAATTACTTGTAACAGTGTTTTTCGGTTATAATTAGATGTAACAGTATTTTTCAGTTGTAATTAAATAGCTCAGTATCTAATAATTCATGAAAGTTAATATAACAATATTATTTAAGAATTATAACAGTATGTATTAATTCGCCTAATTATTTTACTATTTTAAACAACAAATTTATTTTTATCGTAGATGCATAAAATCTGCTGTCTAATTGTAACATTTCCTTGATTTGCAATATTCCTTCCTCATCGCAATTCATCTGTGAACACTCTATATCTTATTGCAATTATTTCTAGAAATATAGCTCAGTATCTAATAATTCATGCAAGTGAATATAACAATATTATTTAAGAATTAGAACAGTATTTATTAATTGGCCTAATTATTTTACTATTTTAAACAACAAATTCATTTTTATCGTAGATGCATAAAATCTGCTGTCTACTTGCAACATGTCCTTGCTTTGCAATATTCCTTCCTCATCGCAATTCATCTATGAACACTCTATATCTTATTGCAATTATTTTTAGAAATATAGCTCAGTATCTAATAATTCATGCAAGTGAATATAACAATATTATTTACGAATTAGAACAGTATTTATTAACTCACCTAATTATTTTACTCTTTTAAACAACAAATTCATTTTTTATTTTAAATGCAAAGAATCTGCTGTCTACTTGTAACATTTCCTTGCTTTGCAATATTCCTTCCTCATCGCAATTCATCTGCGAACATTTTATATCTTATTGCAATTATTTCTAGAAATATGATGTATCTTTTATTGGTATTTCACGTAGTCATAAATGTATTTTGTATGCATATAAAATATTCCATAAAAATTCTAGAAATGCATCCCAGCTATCACGAACCACAATTTTCTACGCTTATCTCTTCTGATTTATTAACAACCTTATTAATAGTCCTACTAACATGGTATACATATTTTACGAGAAATATTTTTAAAGTACCGTGCAACGTAATTTGCAATAAAAATGGATTAATATCGACTACTGCAGAGAAACCGCGTAATGTTCAGCGACGCGAGCGAAGAAAACGTATTGGGATGCGTCAGGATGCGGTTAAGGATTAAAATAGCGCAACCTTCAGGTAAATCAACTAATTATAGTGTCTCTATTTCCGAAAGTCACGTGGAAAGATAACCGCACATGATATAAAATATCTATTTCCAGAGATACGCATTTATTTACATCTCTAAACCGGTGCGCAATGTTTCCGGCTGAAGAAAACTTTTTCTGCTTGAATATTCTATTAGGTTTCTTTATTTAAGGTTCTAGACCCGAAGGCTTTTCCGCTTGTTTTAATGTTTCCAGGTAAGTCCTGCTTCGTGAAATGGAAATTAATAAATTATAACCGTCCAGTATTCGTTCCACATTTTATTTCAAACGTTTCAGCATAGGCCTGTATCTCGCGTTAATATTTATTTATGCAAAAACATACAATCGAGAGATCAATTAGAAGAATAAAAAGAATTTGTGATCTAAGGCAGTTCCTCACAATTTTTGCAATTTTTAATTATTTATAGCTCATAACTATAATCAATTTTTATGAAACTTTGTGCATATATATATATACAAGATACTGAAAGCTATAAAAATTACGTTATAAATTTTCTTTACAAGCGCAGACATAAAAGTTAATTAAAAATTAAGTAATTTTTTCCTATGCAATTTCGACGAATGGTAATTTGTAATTAATTTTCTTATAAATAACAAAGTAACGTTTCCAACAGCTCGAAAGAAAGGTTCATGCTGTGTAAACTAATTTTTATGTAAAAAAAGTAACTAAAAATTGGATTCTCTGTCGAGACAGGAGAGGAAAACGAGATCAGGCTTTGCCATAGAATAAATTTCAGCGCAAGTAACCCCGTGCCCGAGAGTTTGCTAAAAGTTTCATCGGGAAATTCGAGATTCGCGTACCCCAGACCAGAATCGATTATCGCCCGCGGCGAAATCGATCGATCGAGAATTCCAACGACCACCAAATCGTCGAACGACACTCGCTGTCGTGTGCTGGCACAAGGCTGTTGGCCTCTTCAGTCGATTCTACAAGTACCTACGCGTTGCAAATAAATTTCATCTCCGATATCGTCTGCTTGATATTTATGGTGCACTTGTCGGATTCCGTTTACGTCCACCGAGAAATATATACTCGAATCCGATAATGCATGGCGCTCGAACGAGCGTACGCAATACGCAGCGATACGTCGCAGGATGATCGCGGTCGTCAGTCTTTTCGATTATGCGAAATGTGCTGCCGAATACCGGCTCTGCTGAAAAGGGAGTTACTCGAAGAGGGGCGACACCTGCGGTTATTCCAGGATTATGATAACTAGGAAAATTGGGAAAATTATGAGAACTATGGAAATTGTGAAAGCTTTGAGAACTACGAAAATTGTGAAAATTATGAAAATTGTGAAAGCTTTGAAACCTACAAAAATTGTGGAAGTTATGAAAACCATGAATATTGTGAAGACTAGGAAAACTATGAAATTTGTGAAAATTATAAAAATTATGAGAACTATGCAAATTGTGAAAGTTATGAAAACTATGAAAATTGTGAAAGCTTTGAATAATGTGAACATTATGAGGACCATGACAATTACGAAAATTGTGAAATATATGAAAATTACGAAAGCTATGAAAATTGTAGAAATTATGGAAACTACGAAAATTATGAACATTGTGAATTATATGAAAATAATGATAATTATGAAAATTGTGAAAACTATGAAAATTCTGATAACTGTGAAAACTGTGAAAGTTATGAAAACCATGAATATTGTGAAAACTAGGAAAACTATGAAATTTGTGAAAATTATAAAAATTACGAGAACTATGTAAATAGTGAAGGTTATGAAAACTATGAAAATTATGAAATATATGAAAATTACGAAAACTATGAAAATTACGAACCTTATGAAATATACAATGAAAATTATGATAACTATGAAAATTGTGAAAGCTATGAAACCTACAAAAATGGTTAAAGTCTTGAAAATCATAAATACTGAGACGACGAGGAAAACTATGAAATTTGTGAGAATCATAAAAATGATGAAAACTATAAAAATTGTGAAAATGATAAAAATGAGGAAAACTATGAAAATTGTGAATATTATGAAATATGGGAAAATTACAAAAATATGAAAATTACAAAAATATGAAAATTATAAAAATGATGAAAACTATAAAAATTGTGAATATTATGAAAATTCTAAACGTTATAAAAATTGTGAAAAAATGAGATATAATAATTCTGCTTTGCCAAAATAAAAAGGTAAAAGCAAAAGACTAAGATCTTCGATGTCGCTTCACCGTGGCCACAGCTTGAGATAAAAGAGTCCGTCACTTGACCACGACGGACTTAAAGTTGCTATCCCCGGCAATACTTCACCCACTTTCGGAGTTTGATAATTTTCCGAATCAGCGGATCGAAAATCTTCGCGAATCGTTCCAGATACCATTCCTAATCAATCTCGGCGGATCAGCAATATTTCAAGATAAAGGTAGCCCGGCATCAGCAATATTTTTCAGGCATCAAACGAGTTTCCCGGTGGAGAGTGTCAACAGCTGCGTAAATATCCTCTCTTCTTCCCGTTCGCCGCGATTTGCAAGGGGTTCACGGTCATTCGGTTGACAAACATCCCCAATAAAACGGTGAGAAGTCGGGGAGAGACGGGGGGATGAACGAGAGGAGAATCGATCGATTCTTTTCGACGTGCGAGGCGCAACTGGCGAACGAGGAAAAACGCCAGAGGTCGTTGCCGTCGTCTGGTTTATCTGTCAACTTGGTTCGAGCATTTATCCATATCATCCATTTTATCCATTTTATCCATTTTATCAATCTTATCCGTTGCCCTCCGGCCCCAACGAATGGCGTCGTTTGCGTTCACCGGAAACGCGCATACTTGTATCCACTCTACAGTGGGCTACCTCAGAAATGTTCAATTCGTACTCGTTCACACGTAAAACCTAACAATTCATTTAATTTTGCAGAAAATTATAACTACAGATTATAAAAATGTTTAAATAATTTTTTTCTGGCAATAGGGCTTTCGCTGGAAAATGTTAATAGGTCAGAAAAATTCAACTAGCACCCCTTCGATACTACTGAAACAAATACTCATTCCACTTTCTGCAAACGATAATTATAATGCTAAGGGCACGTCAGGATTTTTTCTGAGATAGGGCTTTCACAACCTTCCTCGATAAATTCGATCAGCATTTTTCTGATGGCATTAAATATTCGTTTAAGTTCCTGCAGAGTCAGCCACAATGCTAAAGATATGTTTGAATCATTTTTCTTCAGATAGGGCTTTCGCCAGGTGCCTCATAAAACTTCGAACAAACTTCTTCCACGATTCCTAAGTCCTAAATATTTATTTAAATTTCTGAAAATGACACTTGCCATGCTACAGAAAGGTTAAACATTTTATCCCCGAAAGATAGGGCTTCCTCTGTGTACCTCAGCAGTGAATCTTAGAAAAATTCAACCTACACTTGCCGTGACACTTAAACTCCAAGTACCCATTTAATTTAAAAAGATACTAAAACGGTTCATTATCAAAATGTTTAAATAATTGTTTTCTGGTGATAGGGCTTTCGCTGAAAAATTTTTAAGTTTCAGAAAAATTCACTTATAACTTCTCCAAGCTTCCTAAGACAAGGATAATCGTTTAAATTCTTGCAAACTGTAATTGCAGTACTAAAACAACGAATGGATAATTGTCCCCTAAGATAGGGCTTCACAACAATCCTCAGCAATGGGCCACCTCATCTAAAGGATCCATTTTGTTCATTTCACCCCAACGAATCGTGTCGTTCACGTACACCGGAAACACGCGTATTTTAATTTCCAAGGTGAGCCCCATCGTTAAATAATTCCAGCGGGACGCCACCCCCGCGACGGTGATTTATCGCCTTTCGTGAACGACGGGGTGACGAGGGTGCACTTGCGGACGAATTCCACAGAATTTGAATGCCAATGATTCTACCGGTTGAATAACTTGAAACTCCTTGGTTCTCGAGGCGATTGTGGCCACCCACGACTCTTCCCATCCCCTGGTTTCCGCATTTTCCTGTGCAGATTCGAGGGCAAACGAATTCGAGTGGTTTCATCGATTTTTCTTATTCACTGATAACTATTCATGAGCTGGGATCGAACCCTTTATGATTGAAGAGAGAGAAAGAGAGATCTTCAAATGATTCTCCTTGATGTTTAGTTTTATTATTTTTAGGTGGATCGCCTTCGATTGGAGAAATACACCAATAAATTTTTAAATTTAATCATTTCATTTTAATTCAATCAACTGAATACTCGTGTTCGCATAAACAACTTTAAATTGCAGTGAAATATTTGTTTAGTCTGAGTTTTTTAATTAATCTTTGAAAAGTTTACACTTTTATCAAGCTTCCAATGTTGAACGAATTTCATTTTTGGAGATAGATTTTTACATCAGTTTTATACAATTTTAATCTTCGGCAAAGCAACATAACCACGAAAAACGAATTTAATTGTTGGAGATAGATTTTTACATCAGTTTTATAAAAATTTCGACAAATACCTTTGAAAATTGAAACTGCATTCGATGGGAAGAAAAATAAGCTTTCCCCCTGCGAAAAAAGTGGTTCAAAAAATATTAAAAAGTAACATGAAAACTGTACAAGCTCGACAGAATTTTTTATCAAACAAAATAAACACTCTCCATATTTGATTATTCGACCAGTCTCCACGTTAGTGCATACACGCGCCGATACAAAAACGCATGTTTCTTTTAAAAAATCATTTTACATCGAAACTATGGAACGAGTCGAAATGGCTGGTGCTTAATCCATTGTTATTCAATTCCTAATAATTATTAATATATTTTAAACGGATAGTTTCGAATGAATTCTTTCATTGAAGCAGGCGGTGCGGTAAAAATTGCACAAGGTCCGAACAGGTGCAGTTTTGTTATAACAAAGCAATGCACAACAGTCGCATTTATTGCTCGGTAGAAACCCCACCAGCCAAATTTGCGGTAGCATCGTAATGCTTGCGAATACGTGCTCGAACTGCTATCACCATATTTCCTAAAAATCGCGGGTTAGATTTGTGTAATAGAAAATCGATTTTCGAACTTTTCACGTGGAAGTGCAGGCTGCATTAAAGAAGTTTGCGCGCCGCTTGTACAAGATTGCGAAAGCTGCACCTGCCGGAGAACCGCAATATTCTATTTGAATAATAAACGAGTAGAATCGGTGTTGTTGGTGCATCTTCGAAAATTTTTTAAAAATTCATCCGGGAAGGAGGTGGAGCTTCGATCGGGAGTATTGGACTCGTGATAAAAATTTCAAAAAGACTTGAAATATCGAAATGATATTATGATCGATATTCAAGCTTTGTAGCAAATGTAGACGTACTATTCAGAATTAGGAAGTTTTAACTATTGTAATGAAGAAGACCTGAAACAAAATTTTACTTTCCTGTCATGGTTGTTCAGCTAGCAATTTTCTTGTCCTATTACAAATTAAAGAATTTGTATTCGTCGCAAAAATAAATTGTACAGAAGGTTAATCTGCGTGATAATAATTTTAAAAAGCTAAAAACATGAAAGAGAAGCGCTCGAATGGTTTTGATTGGCGTGTATGGTTAATTTTGAAGCTTTGAAACAAATGTAGACATACTGTTCAGACTTGGAAAGATGTGAATATTGCAATGGAGAAGAAGCCTTCGATCTGTAACAAAATTTTATTTTTCTGTAATAAATGCTCAGTCTTTAGAGAAAATATAGAATATTTAAATTTCCTCTTCCTGAAAATTTTGGAAGCCGAAGAACTTGAAGTTGTCGTAACCGAAAATAAATTGCAAGAAAGAGAAGCGTCTGAATGGGTTCGATTGGCGTGTATAGTTAATTTTGAAGCTTTGAAACAAATGTAGACATACTGTTCAGACTTGGAAAGATGTGAATATTGCAATGGAGAAGAAGCCTTCGATCTGTAACAAAATTTTATTTTCCTGTAATAGATGCTCAGCCTTTACAGAAAATACAAAATATTTAAATTTCCTCTTCTTGAAAATTATGGAGGCCGAAGAACTTGAAGTTGTAACCGTAAAATAAATTGCACGAAGGGTTGATCCGCGTGATAAAATTTCGCGAAAGGTGAAAGCATGAAAGAAAAGCGTCCGAATGGGTTCGAGAGGAAATTGAAAATTCGTGGAACGTCGAGTTGCATCGATTCTGTGTTACGTAAAGGCCCGATAGTACGCATCGCCCCCGCCCAAAGTTTCAGAGTTCGAACATTAGCGCTGGCATGCATCGTCCGGTTTATTTACTGGCGTAAGCATTCAGCAAGCTGTTGCGCCCTGTCAAAGCGAATCGGAATTTGCTTAGACACGCCGTGCTGCCTCCAGAAATAAATCAACCACCCGAGAATCGCGATAGCGGGCCCGGCCTTTTCATTGCGAATAACGAACGCGTTGTCAGATTTTTATAGTATTCGCTGCTTGCTCCTGTACCCTCAACCCCTCGGCGCTGCAATTCGTTCGCGAGCTATCGTGTCCGGGCACGCGATTTCGTTTTACTGTATTTTTTTTCTGTGCTTTATGTATCCGCGACTCTTAACGGGCACAGAATTTCAGGTTTCTTCATTTTGCTGGCCAGTCGATTTCATTTTTGTGAATTTTAATGGGCAGCCATCTTTATTAGTCTCAACATTCGTGGGTGCTCAATTTTATTATTGGTAATTTTACTGGGTGCTCAATTTTATCATTGACAAAATTCCTGGGCGTTCAATTTTATCATTGACAAATTTATTGGGCGCTCAATTTTATCATTGACAAAATTCCTGAGCGTACAATTTTATTATTGACAATTTTACTAGATTCCCAATTTTATTATTGACAATTTTACTAGATTCCCAATTTTATTATTAACAATTTTACTGGGCGCTCAATTTTATTCTTGACAATTTTACTGGACGCTCAATTTTATTATTGACAATTTTACTGGACGCTCAATTTTATTCTTGGCAATTTTACTAGGCGCTCAATTTTATCATTGACAATTTTACTGGGCACTTAATTTTATTCTTGACAATTTTACTGGGCGCTCAATTTTATCATTGACAAAATTCCTGGGCGTTCAATTTCATTACTGACAATTTTACTGGGCGCTCAATTTTATTCTTGGCAAGTTTACTGGGCGCTCAATTTTGTTCTTGATAATTTTACTGGGCGCTCAATTTTATTCTTGGCAAGTTTACTGGACGCTCAATTTTATTCTTGACAATTTTACTGGGTGCATAATTTAATTTCTCTGATTTGGCACCTAGAATAATATTTTTGAATTAATCAGAGAGACTTAGTAAAAATTATACAGCAATAACTGACGTAGAAACTTGTATTTTCGTTGCTTACTATATTACTTATTAATAGCAGCTTCATTTCTCGATCATTCCTAACGACTGCAGTTCGTCATTGGCCTATTTGGCATAGAAAGCTCATGACAAGCTCCACTTGCCATTTGAGTAGAAAAGCGTGTCTTCGTCTGTAGCTCAGCTGTCGTAGTTGAACTCGTAAGAAATATTCCTACAATATTTTGAACTAACATTTACAATATTTTCAACATTATTGACTGAAAAGACAAACTGCTAAAGACATTTTCCTGAAGTTAGTATTTTTCAGCTGGCTAACACGATTAAAATCATACTAAATTTATTTTCTATTTCATTCTAAATTTAACAGTTTATACAATTTTCCCAGTTAAATTAAAAAACATAAATCCAAACATAGAATTGAAAAGATCTACCTACGTCTCCCTCGTCGCGTTAAACTAATTACATACCGTTAAGAAAGAAGTAGTATTAACATTTTAAAAACGTACGAAAAAGCCCAAATGTTTAACCGACAAAAATCGAAATTTCTGCGGTCAAGGAACGCAGCATCCTGATTGGGAGCATAAGGTTGAAATTCTAGTACAGTGCTCCGTGATAAATGGCGTCGCAGTTATGCCCTAAAATTTGTTCGTCGTCGGGGAGCGACATCGTGCGCGCCGGAGGGATTAATTGAAAATTCGTTTAAACCGAAACACGTGAAGGTTAATAATTGAATCTTTTGCTCGGCGGGCCGGGCTAAATGAATTTCGTCGAACAGAAAAATTTCGTCGCGACACAACTTCGAATTAGCAAGTTTCCGGTCGCTGTTTCATGTAAAATTAATTGCGCCGTGGCCGAGCCTGAATGCGCGTGCGTTCGACGAAGGTACTCGAATTACCACTCGACGCTATATTTCCCCCGAAGGCGGACGAGGAAATAACATTTTATTCGTTCTCGTTCGGCTGATTGACGCGGACGACTTTCGAATGTTAAACAGCGGCTAATGTTAACCGTCGCGAAACGGGACTTAGGCTTCTTGAAGGAATCTTCAATTCTTCTTTGGCCCTAAACTAACGGCTACTCTTCGGAACTCATCTTTAAAGCCTTTGCACTCGAACGGTGACTCTTTGGTGCCAGTAAAAATTGCCACGGCACTTGTTTGTGACTAAGAAACTTATAAAAATGTATTTTTTCCTAGGTCGGAAGAACAGATTTTCGAGTCAAAGCAGCTTCAAGAGCAAAGGGTTAAATGTATTTTGCAAATGCAGATTATTTTTGCTGTTTTCAGTTGAAGCGTTGTTTTTATTGAACCAATGGCAATTCGGACGGAACAACGCTGGGAACGTATGGCTTATGTGAATTCATATTTTCTATTCAATAGAAAGAAAACTCGTTCTTCCATAAAATGTTAGCGGTCATATTAATATGGCCAGGGACTTCAGCAAGTGGTGGCTGCGAAACATTTTTTAATGAGACGGTTCCGCAGGCAGTCACTAAATTTAACATCGACCTCGTGCTGTCCTTTCAGCTGCTTTATCGGTGGAAAGAAAATTTCGCGTTCGCGAGATCGTGCTCTTTTCTTTGAGAAATTCTTGAAAAATGAAACAACTTCTCAGACGAAATAAAATAATATAAAAATATTTCTTTCGATAATTATGACACGACAATTTGTAAATATCTCAGAGCCCCAACAGATTAATAATAAATTAATTTAAAAATTATAGTCTCGGTTCTTCCTGCCGGATTTCATGGGAACTGATCATTTTTCGCACTTGAGTGGCTCAAGTTTTGTCTCCGCTGTCGTCCGAGCAGGACTTTCATTAAATATTTGTTATTTGCAACAAAATGAAACGTGAAAATTCTTTTTGGTCCCACAATTATGCTACAATAATTCATTAAAACATCTGAGAGTCAGAAAAGATTGATAAATTAATTTAAAAACTATGGTCTCTGTTTTTCCTGTTGCATTTTATGAGAACTGATCATTTTTCGCACCTGAGTGACTTAATTGTTGTCTCCACTGTCGTTCGAGCAGAAGCAGTGGCGAAAAGATGCAAAGATTGACGAATACGAAGAACGTTTCATTAAATATTTGTTATTTGCAACAAAATGAAACATGAAAATTCTTTTTGGTCCCACAATTATGCTAGAATAATTCGTTCAAACATATAAGAGTCAAAAAAGATTAAAAAATTAATTTAAAAACTATACTTTCGGTTCTTTCATGGGTACTGATCATTCCTCGCACCTCAGTGACTCAATTGTTATCTCCGATGTCGTTCGAGCTGGCGAGAAGATGCAAAGATTGACGAATATGAAGAACGAAGGAAAATTTGGTCCCAAAAGGGGACGAACTTTCCGTCAGACCGCGGAAAGGAGCAAACGGCGTATAAAAAGATTCCAACGGCTGGTATTCCGCATCTCGCGGTGCTTTCTATGAAAGTTCATTTATTTCCCCGGAGAGGTACTGTTCTCAATGTCAAAATATCAAACTATACCGCGGCGTGAAACATTGAACGTGAAAAATACCGAGTTCGCCTTCGGAAAACTGAGAAATGCCCCGGGAACGTCTTTCCTCCTCCGCGTTTTCTAATTACGTCGTGGAGTTCGATTAAATATCGTCGCGCAATTTATTAGAATTATCCGCTGCTCTTTTTATCAATTCTCTCCAATACTTTTTCGGTCCTGCTTCTCGAAGTTAGTCTCTTTTTATTTTTATATCGAAAATATCTTTTTCATTCGCGCGATAAAAAGCAGAAGAAAATTTGACTAAACCTTTCGATCCGATTTAGCGCGGAAAATCGAACGCTTTGCGCGGTAAACAATGTCAGTACTCGCGACGGGAATGGAAAAATAATTGAAAACTGAATCGAGCGATGAATTGTGATAGAAAACGTTAACAGCGCCGATATGCAATTCAAATGGAATGACTTTCGTGTAAATGCGAGGTCAGATTGGGATCGAGGCGCGCCCTATTGGAAACCGAACGCGACCGTCGACGGACAAATTGCGTTTTTCTTTATGGCTATGCATATTCATGGAAAATGATGTAAAAGTATGTCGCTTCGACAAGGCGCGCCTCGGTTTTCCGCTCTGAAGAGGTCAATTTGTATGCGGTACTATTTCATTCACTTTCCCGCGGCGAGTGAACATTCCGCGACCTTAAACTTGCGCACGTATTCTCTCTCTCTCGGTCGACTTCAACGAATCTCTGCAACCATAAATTTCCTGTACACCTTGCAGAGTAAACGAACAATCTGAAAGCGTTTGTTACGCAGCGATTGTTTCTGCTCGCTTGAAACGGATATCGTGTTTCTAATTGTAGAATCAATATGGACATTTCTAGTTTACTTCAACGTGGTCGCGCTAATTGCGAAGTCATTAGCGATCACACGGGTTACAATCAACGATCGCGTAACTAACATGTACGTAGCACGGTAAAGCTAACATTGACACTAGCAACTGTAACGTTGAATTATATCGAGTAATACGCA
>CM052089.1:17984931-17996510 GCA_028453745.1 Agapostemon virescens
AAACGAAGCCCCCTGGATTTCCCTGTTATGCTAGCCTAAATTTTGGGAGCTCTTCTTAAAGAGGAAGGTTTCACGAAGATTTTCGCGTTGGATTCATGTCGATAGCTCTAATGGTTTGGCCGGGGCACGACTTCAAAGATGTGCCAAATATTGCCACAAAATCGCTAAATATTGAAGGTATACCCCTTCTTAAAATCGTGAAAAATCTTTAGGTCTCCGATTTTTTTGAAATTTTGGTTACACGTTTCTAGATGGGTAGGCAGAGTGTATGCCAAATTTTAGCTCGATCGGATTCGAATTGCAGCCGTGGCGTGACTTTGAAATGTCGGGGCGATCAATGGCGAAAATGGGAAAAATTGGGGTTGATAAAAGGTACCTTCCCCTGATATGCTAGCCTAGATTTTGAGAGCTCTGCTTAACACGTTAAGCGCATTACGTTACTCGACTGTTTATACTCTGATTCGTCTATCGGCGAGCGGCCCGGCAAGGCCCGCCTGACGGCTAACCGTGGCTTGAACGGAACGGCACAGAAATTCGGCGTGGCGCTTAACGTGTTAAAGAATTTTATAGAACGAATATGACGCAGCGGTAGTTTTAAATTCTTCAAATGATTTTAGTATTTCGTGTTCGACCCGTTCATTGTTAGCATGAGAGCACACGGTACGCAGTCTAGTAGTCGTTAATTATACGTATTCATGCCGTTACATGTGAAATGTAACGAGGTGAAAATTATGAACAGCAGAAACGAATTGAATTTTGTTCACAGCAAGTTGCAACGGACAAAGAAAATTTTTATTCCATGTAGCGGTACGAATAACATACTATCGAAGGTAGATTATTAATATTATACTTATACAGGGCGAGCGAATATTTAGTTGGAAAAAGAAGAATCGTATTGTGTCTCGCTTCGAAGCAAATTTTATTTTGCACGACAGTGGCGAATAATATATATTTAATTTACATTTGCAGCTTGTGATATGCTTAAGTGGAACGAGTCAATATTCAACTGACAAAGTGAAATGAATATTTGCCCTCGGTTATCCACGAAAAAAAACCGCAGGGAAACTGCAAATATCGTTCGGAAAATAAAGATAAACGAAATTCTTCGCGTGGTAACCGATACCTACTAATTACCGGGAATTTCGAACGAGACAGAACTTCGTTATCAACCTTGCTCCCCGACCCAATTTGCAATATCGAGCAGCGTTCTGCGCCGGAAGTTAATGCACCGTTCGCTGAATCGAAACAAGAAAATGTTGCCCGCGCATGCACGATGTAAATGACCGACGATTCTTGGAATACTATTTGTTAACGCCACGGTTTCTCGGGCAGCCTTTAAAACCTGTTAAAATGAAATTCATTGCAGTCGCAATTGTCTCTGTTCGCACAATGCGTTTCCCGCGTCGCGCCACCGGTACGGTTTAAATCGGGGAATTCGTAATACACGCTCGCAACTATGTCTCCCAATTGTCTCTGTTTGCTTGTACTCTCGCATGTCTGTTAAATTCCGAGAGGAACAGCCATGGTATCTTGTAATATCGCCTCCACTTTCATAATGAAAACAAACAAGCCCCGTTGGATCAACTGCGATTGTTTACCATCCGCGTTGGATACGCTGGCCGATTAAAACAATGCCGAAGCGAAAATAAAAATTGATTTTCAGTTACGCGACTGGCGTTCGAACTTTTTTAATTTAGGCCGTAGGAACATCAGAAATATTCTATATTCCTTTCTGCGTTCAGTACTCTGACATTTGTAGCTTATCAAATATTTTTTCGTTGCGTATACAGCTCGCAAAGTAGTCAATTGCAAATATGCAGGCAAACGGAAGTTTAACCATACGGTGCACGATATCTTTCGCTTTTTATTTTAAAAATTTGAAAGAGTGTCTTTGGGAAATTCGAAATTTGCCATATTTCTTTCTGCGTTCAGTACTCTGCCATTTGTAGCATTTCAAATATCTTTTCGTTGCTTATACAACTCGCAAAGTAGTCAATTGTGATAATGCAGGCGAACAGAAGCTTTGCCACGCGGTGCATATCTTTCGCTTATTATTTTTTAAATTTAAAACAGAGTCTTTAAAACATTATAAATTTGCCATACTTCATCCTACCTTCAGTACACTGCAATTTACAGCATTATCAATATTTCCACTTGCGCATTTCGAAAACAATAACGCAAAATTCCGAAATTAGCGATAATCGCAGCTATCAAAAAGGTGCAAGGAACGAAATTATAAATTTATTATCGTAACTGAAGAATAAACGAGGTATTATCCGCTCGGAATCTCTGGTCGAACTATTTTCGGGGAACATCATGATCAGTCTTTCCCACTCATAAGTCAAAAAGGAATTTCAACCATGAAGGGTGGGTAATTAATGGCACTGCGATTGATCACGCCCATTTTCCGATAGTTGAACCCCCGGCAGTGACTCTTCCTCGCACGATAGATCATCCTACCAAATATCCAGCGTGCGCACGACATTCCCATAGATCTCCGTGACATTCGAAGGCCCGCTATCTTTAATCTCAAAGGGTTTCGAACAAAAAAAAAAAAGAAAAAGAGAAAGCCTGCACCGAATCTCCATTCGAAGACAGATTCAATTTCGAACGATCACGGGAAAGTCCGCCGCCATCGAGATCCACTGGCAACGTCCTCTCTGCCTCGGGTTCAATCTCTCATCCTGACCGTTTAATTTATCCGACGAATCGAAGCCAGAGGACATCGAGTGCTACGAATTTAATGTTCTCGAAAAGTTTGCGAACGAAGTCTCCGTTGTCCGCGGAATTTCACGCGACGAGGAGACAGAGTCGTCGAATCCACCTGCGATCTTTGATCCCGCCGTATGTCGACAACCGGCTGTTCTACTCGAGCAAGCTGCCTCTTGATGTAATCTCCGCCACGAATCCCGATGCCTAGTGTAACAAGAATAACCCTGTTCCCTTGATGGGTTCGTTACGGTCGCCTGATGATGGGATAAAGACCGTCTTCGAGTCGACGGAATATCTTCGGAGACGAACGGGCTGCGGTATGGAACGTTTGGATTTAACGGGGCGGCTGCTTAGAGCCTATAGAACGGAGCATAATTAGCACGACTGTCGTACAGAAACTATGTTTACTTCGGTGGATCTCTGAAACGGCTTTGTCTCGACCCTACTCGCCGGGAAACAGATGCCTTTTTGCTGATCTCATTCGCGGTGCCATTTTTGATCGGAGCAGCGGAATGCTTGGATGCTGAGAATGGATAGAGCTGCTGTATCTTTGCGAAGAAAAATAGTATGCGGATGTTAGTAGGCTCGGTTTACAGTGCGAAGTGTCTGCTTTTGATTTCTATGTTTGCTTTTTGCTAGGAAATTTTTCCATCTTTTGGCAGGGAAAATAGAGTGAGGAGAAAAATTGGAACCCTTGAATGTTGAAAATTGATAAAATTGGAGCTGGTGTAACTTGATGATAAAGAATAGTATGGCAATCTAATTATGCTCATTTTACAGTGCGAAGTGTCTGCTTTTGACTTCTATGTTAGTTTTTCTCTAGGAAATTTTTCCACCGTTTGGCAGAGAGAAGAGAGTGAGAAGAAAAATCGGAACTCTTGAATGTTAAAAATTGATAATGTTGAAGTTGCTGTAACTTTGCGAAGAAAAATAATATGGGAATCTTATTGGGCTCGTTTTACTATGCAAAGTGTCTACTTTCGATTCCTTTGTTAGTTTTTCTCTAGGAAATTTTTCCATCGTTTGATAGGGGGAAAAGAGTGAGGGAAAAAATCGGTACCCTCGAATGCTGAAAATTGATAATATTCTGCTGTAACTTTGCTGCTGCTGTAATTTTGTGAAGGAAACTAGTATTGGCATTTTATTTGGCTCATTTTGAAGCGTGAATTGTCTACTTTTGACTACTTCGTTAACTTTTAACTACGAAATTTGTCCATCGTTTGACAGGGAGAAAAGGAGCGCGAGAAACAAGACTGAAAAGTTTTGAAGCGTTTTTAAAATTTTGTTGTGTATTTAGTGCTTAGTAATTTATTGGCTGATTTGCTTTATACGAAGCAGTGTAATTTGGTAATTTATTGTTATCGGCGTTCTTGTTGGGAGATGTTTCCTTCCTCGCTTCAGATTTTGTAGCGATAAATCAAAAGCATGCTGTAAGTCGGCGAGTCTATCGAGAACATCGATACAGCTTACAGGATCGAAATGAGCAGTGTACACACGTTTTTATAAGGGATTACAACATCGCTGGAAGGTCTTGCAGAGCAGCTCATCGAAATCCGTGTTGCGCAGGTACGATATTTGCGACTCGATTCCAGTGGGAGGTCCGATAGCGGCGAATACATTTCGCGAACGACGGTATAAATAGAAGGGAGAGAAAGAAGCAGAGAGAGGGAAAGGAAAAACGAAAGATAGAGAGAGAGAGAGAAATCCGTAGAAAGCTGACGCGTCAAAATTGCAAGGAAGACGAATAACTTTTGCGATGCTTAGCCGAGTGGAAGCTCGCGAGGACGTCTTGGAGATACGTGCATTGTAACTGGAATCGGTTCTCTCCAGCCGAGCGAATAGAAAATCCATGGGAAAAAATCATCTCCGCGAAATGCAAGACTACGATTGTGTATGATACTTAACCTTCCACACAGCTGTTCAAATAGACACTTCTCAGACCTCTTCTGTTACAATTATTGAAGCTACAAAACTGCCATGATAGGAATCGATTCGCGATTGATTTCTTTAGTCCATTGAAAGACCGATTACGAAATCAATGCGGCTACTACGGGCAGTTTACCTTACAATCACAGTATTTGTCTTATAAATCAGCAGTACCTCTCGGAAATCGACTACCAAAATCAAAGTAGGCTGCAATCGAATCGAACACTTAAATCAAACCACGTTTCAATAAAATCGAACACTAAAATCAACGCAACTGCAATAAAATCACACAATAAAATCATGATTATGCCTTGCACTGTATAACGATGTAATGTAACACTTTTAGAACATCGCAGAGAGCGAAAGTATGGTAATTCAAGAAAACTGCACATCAACTATCGTACAAATGTACTGTCTTCCTACAAAAATCGATTGGCGAATTCATATCTCAATTTGAACAGTGAAATCAAACCAAAATGAAACAGACTTGATGATCCAATTAATAATTGACTATAAAATGGGTGAAGTAACAGGCAATTTTACCTTGCAAATACGTCTCCTGCCAATCAAACACAAACCTAATCAGGCTGCAATAAAATCGAACAGCACAGTCAAATTAGGCTGCGATAAAATCGAATACCAAAGTTAAAATGGATTATAAAATCATGATTATGCCTTGCACTGTATAACGATGTAATGTAACACTTTCAGAACATCGCAGAGAGCGAAAGTATGGTAATTCAAGAAAACTGCACATCAACTATCGTACAAATGTACTGTCTTCCTATAAAAATCGATTGGCGAATTCATGTCTCAATTTGAACAGTGAAATCAAACCAAAATGAAACAGACTTGATGATCCAATTAATAATTGACTATAAAATCGGTGAAGTAACAGGCAATTTTACCTTGCAAATACGTCTCCTGCCAATCAAATACTGAAACATAACCAGGCTGCAATAAAATCGAACAGCACAGTCAAATTAGGGTGCGATAAAATTGAATACCAAAGTTAAAATGAATTATAAAATCATGATTATGCCTTGCACTGTATAACGATCTAACGTAACACTTTTGGAACATTGCAGAGAGCACAAATATACCAGTGGTTCAAAAAAGTTGCATATCGATTACCGTATAAAAATTCCTATAAAAATCGACAGGCGCGCTCACGGCTGAATTGGACCAGTGAAATCAAACCAAAACGAGATAAAATCGATGATCCAGTTAGTAATTGACCATAAAATCGGCAAAGTGACAGGGGCAATTTACCTCGCAAATACGACTGCCGCGAATCGAACACTAACGTCAAACCAGCCTTCAATAAAATCGAACACCGAGGCAAAGGCCGACCATAAAATCGCGTTTCTGCTCGGTACAATTTAATGATTCGATGCAACGCTCCGGGAAGATTAAAGGGAAGGGTTCGCGAGGCAAACCAACATTGTAAGCAATTCGGAAAGGCGCGCGCGCGCGCACACACGATAGTCGGCGAAGCTTTCACGAGCTTACGCCGCTGTACAATCGAATATCGCCCCGAAGCATCAATCGGTTCTCGAACGCGAGCGTGCGCCCGCGCGCCGGTTTCCATGTCAATGAAACCGAAAGATCGACTTTCCTCGGGAGACTCCCCGATGGTATTTGCTCTCGGGATCTGGTCGAGTGACCCTAACCAGAACAGACAACCGTGAGCAAGTGTGGGTGTCTTCCGACTCGATTTCACCGTCGATTTTCAGTGTGTGTGTGTGCACCACGGAAAATTGAAAAATCTCATGGCCGTCGCCTTCGAGGCTACGCCATCCATTCACCAGAGGATCGACTGGCTCTCTTCTCTCTCTCTCTCTCTCTCTCTTCTTATCCGTCAAGAGGACAGAGAGAAAGAGTGAAAAAATGACGCCGAAAGATAAGAAAAATGAGAGAAGCAACGCTTTCGTAAGAGTCGCCTCTCTCCTGTGGGACAAATTGAATTTTATCGGACGAAGCGAACGATGCAGAATCGAAAATGGCGAGAAAGGGCCAAAGGAAGACGCTATCGAAAGCGTACAGATTTACGGGGATCGGTCAAGGATTAACACGTCGACTATCAGGTTGCGTTCGTAGTTCACATCACGAAGACATTTTTATTTCCATAATTTAACTCGTTGAATAAAATATTCTTATTTGGACAACCTGGGACGCGGAATGAAATATTTATAATTTAAAGTTGAATTAATTTTAGTTGACGCGCCCTCGTCATTGTTGCTAAGTACAGTAGACCCTTTCAGTGAACCTAGGGCTTGAAATTAAATAAACAATTTCCTGTTCGATACGGTAGCTTATTCAGCACCGTTTCTATTCGAGTGACCACGGTATTTGACACCCTGACACCGTGGAGATGAACTTTCTTCAGTCCGGTGTGGCGAAGGGCTTTCGAAGCCGACGCGCAGGGCACGACGGGGTGGTTCTCCAGAAGGGATTGGGGAAAGTGGGGTGGCACCGTCGCGACTCCGGAAGAAAGTTCAAAGTGCCTCTCGTGCTTATCCTCGAGAAATGCAGCGGCGCTTTGCTGCGTCTCGAGCAGCTCTGTTGTCTCGTCTGAGACTTCTAAAAATTGAGTGCAACGGAAGCGAGCGGATGCTAAGGGGACGGAGGTTAAGGGTGGAATCGGAAGCAGCGCCCTTTGAGGTCGTCGAGGAACCGTCTTGCCTTATGGAAATTACGAGACCCCGTCTCGGAGGCTTCTTGCGCGAGGCGTCGAGGGCTCTTTGATCCGCGGCCGAACAGTGCGAGGCAGTATGCGCGGAATTTTTCGCGAATTTATACCCCATTTCGCGTGGCGAACAAAATCGCGAGACCTTCGCCAGGGAATTTGAACGATTGTCTTTCGAGGATTGCGACTTCGAAGACTCTGGATTTTATTACGTTTCTCTCTTCCTTTCTCTTGGAAGTTTGCGAAATTTTTTCAGCACTAAATCTGCAGAGTATCTTATTTAAGTATTTTATTTAAATTTTGTCTGGTCCTAATGGCAGCACAGAGTTGCATAAATAAATGTACCAATTCGTTCCCCATGCATGCAGCTTTAACATTTTAATTATTACAAAACAGAAAAATTGAAAGATTTTGCTGGAATATTCAACCCCCCATTTTTCCATATTCATAATCTTCGTTATAAAACAAAGTTAAAAATAAAATTTGTTATTTTACAATTATTAAAACTATAAAGAATAAATACAATTTTCAATGCTCGATAACTGTAGTCTAAAATCGGAGAAGCAGAACTTCGGCAAAATATAATATAAATAATTACGAAACATACAAATTGGAAATTTTATTTGCTGTTATAGCATCGGGGAAGTTATTATTAATTTCGTTTGCGACTGAAATGATAGGAATTCTATTTTGTGCAAAGCAGAATGTTTCTCTGTTCTTTCGGAGAACATTTGAAATTTTTTGGGAAGACACTGCAGAGTCTCAATTGCCGTAATTTTTCAGCCCTCGTTTTAGAAACGTCAGTGAAATTGTTCTTGCAGAGACGAGCGGATAAAAACGAAGTGGAAAAGTTTGTCTTACGTCGAAACGCGGAAGACGGAAACAGTTTTGTCTTCGTTAAGTTCCCCGGCGAGAACCGATCCGCGCGAGAATCATTGGTTTGGATAGGGGAAGATCATAGTCTGGACACGCGAGCACGTCATCCATCATCGGATTCGAATCCGATAAATTCACGTCCATGGTGTTGCATGGGAAAACGCCGCGCGGATCTCTCCCCGGGATCGTTACACATGACAAATTGTTACACCGTTTCCTAAATACGAAACGTATCGGGCCAATAACCCCTCGGTTTAGGCGAACCGAGTTCCTCCAACTTCGAGATAACCTACATGCGATCGGTTACAGTTTCCCACACCGCCGGGCTTCCGTTTACGCATATTTAAACGCATTCGAATCGCCGAATGACGTTTCTGGAAAATATTCATGACTGTTGGGAAAATTCGTTTGCAAACGAATTTAATTACTGCTAAATATTTTTACATTGCGAACGCTGTGAAAAATTAAATCACAATTTAAGAATACTGATTAAGTTCTTAGGCACGATGCGTCACTATAGTGGCTTTCTGGACGCCATCTTATATTATGATGCCCCACTATAGTGGCTCGAGCACACTCAATTGCATTATTAACACTTTACCAACAGGAAGCCTATTAATAGGACTTTCAATAATTGCAATTAACAGAATGAAACTTAAAAAACTACTTTTACATTGTAGTTTGCAAAGAAATTATTAGATAACGTTACTGAGGATGTCTTGAGGATTCTCAATAAAAATTCCTGTCAGCATTGAAATCCTTGTCAGGTTGAAAAATGTTCAATCATCGACTGTGGTCTTGAAAAACTTCTTATTAAAATAATTATTAAAGTAAATTATTAGAGTTAAATTATATGCATCATATCCTTAAGAAAACTTATAATTTAGTTATCAAAAACATAATTCCGATGTGCTGTACCGAGAAACAGTCTCGTGCAAAATTCAACCGTGCCTAAGAGGTTAAATATTAACAGTCAGACAATAATAATAATTAGACTGCGAATTCTTAAGCAAATTCGAAATTTCATAATTCGTTTCGTAGAAGTACTAAGAACGACATTTTTCGATTAGAAAATTTCTTATTGGAGGTACACGACTGTCGCTAAGTTTGCATTTGTAAAATGTGTGCACGCTGTGAAAGCATAAATGCCGTCTAATAATGGCAGAGAAGGTATACACGAGTGTTTGTCGTTCAAGATAAGCATGCACTTTAAACATTGCACTGTGCAAGTAAAGGATTGAGAAACTAAACAACCAGCCGTAGTTCATCGATTTCTATTAACTCTCTGAGGCCTGTTTTATACGTGTGCACGATTTGCCACATTAAAGCGAGTCAGGCTCGGATAATAAATAATAAATAAAAAATAAAAGTCTATTATTTCACACTGAATAATTATGCGTTAAATGTAGACGTATAAATACTCTTAATTCTTTCTTTTGCAAGATTATTAGCGACGAGGACGTTGCGATAACAGTAGTCGCGAGGAGAACGGTGTGGCAAGGGGTTGGACAACCGTCGTTCGCGTGGAACAAACTAAATCGAGTGCAATGGAAACATTCTGAGCGGAATGGAATGTTTTTAAAACAGCGTTCGAGTGCCGAAGGAGTGAATAATAAATAACAAATAACCGTTCGCGCGTCTAATATGTCGAGTTCGGAAAGTGTACGGTTCGATTCGCGGCAATCCCGAAATAAATCGCGATCGAAATAGCTTATCAGGGGTGGCTGCGCGCGTCTATGCGAATTTATTCCGTCGTTGAGGCGCTATTTCATTTTAGCGGCAAGCAATACGGGTCCGGGACGCATGACATATTGCAACCACATTGTGATTATCTCGGCCGCAGTTACAACACGCTCGTCCCCCATCTTCTCGAAAAGTAAACACTGCTTTCAACGTTCGAGGAGCCGCGATGTTAACAACGTCATCATCATTCCGCGCACGTCCGCGCTCTCCCGCACGCGTAAAAACATCGTCGCGCGGCCTGTTTACGGAACGCTTCGACTCAATTCCGAGATCTCGAGGTGACGCGTCCTCGCGAAACAATGACAGAAAAAAAGATACGTGTACATACCAGAGACTTAAATCCCCTCTGACCGTGATAGGCAGCCACCCTGCCGCGATAAGGATCGACAACGGAATTATGACATTTCGAAATGGCAGCGGAAATGGAAGTGGAACCGAAGTTGGCCATTTGCTGTACGGTTTTTTCCCTCCAAAGGAATATTTCGATTAAATTTAATTCAGATATTCAGATAATTTATTGTCTCGATTCGCTGCCGAGAAGAACGGACCGGGCTGATTCGAACGGTGTTCCTTCGTAATCGGTGCGGATTGTGTGCACAGTGTTTGGGGAAATGCATCGTGAAAGCAATTGTAGTTGGAGTGGCGAGTTATTGTTGGAAAGGAATGCATTGTTTTTAATGAGGCCTTTTCTGGGTCAGAACGGTCGCAAACGATTGATCCGATATTGACGTTCGCTGGGAATCGAACCGAGTCTGACCATGGTTTTCTTATTCCACCTTAGGTGGACGTGAAGATTATAACGGAACAGTACTGCGATAATGCACTAACAATTTTAATGTGATTAAAATATACATGATGTTGGGCACGAATTCGCTTGGACGTGTCTGATTATGGTTGTTGTGAACGAGATAGTACGTAACATAGAAATTAGACGTATATGACTATGGATTTCTTATTCCACTTTAGGTGGACGTGAAGATTATAACAGAACAGTTCTGCGATAATAGTTGCACTAAATTCGCTTGGACGTGTCTGATTATGGTTGTTATGAACGAGATAGTACATAAAATAGAAATTAGACATGGCTAACCATGCATTTCATATTTCCACTTCACATAGAAAAATTATACAGTGATTGAAATGCAGCTTTCTTTATTTGTACTTCGTGTACAAATAATCTTGGATGGGAATCGATGTGATCGTGTCTGACTATAGCTACTCTTTCTACTTCGCGTAGAAATAATGAATAAAATGTAGCTGAAATACACACAAAGTTAGACAAGAATAATTTGGCCATGTCTGACCATTACTTCCATCTCTACTGCACGTCAAAATAATATTTGTAAGCATATTGCAAAAATAATAGCAATACGATTGCAATACACGTACATGCTGCTAGATAGAAATGAAATATAACAAGTCTAACTATAACTACCCCTTCTACTTCATGTAAAAATTACATATGCAATATAGTAGTTTAAATATGCAATATGTTAAAGAATTAACTTGTAAATTCCTGATCAAAGTTTTCCTAATTATTTTATGCAGAAACAATAATTATAACATGGTTGTAATCTGCATAATACTATGCAGAAAAAAATTGCAGTTGTCTGACCACAAATTTCCCATTTCC
>CM052089.1:18001510-18011817 GCA_028453745.1 Agapostemon virescens
AGGGGATGAAACCTTAAAAAGAAATTGAATAGTGTTTTTGTTTAACCAAAGTAGCGGTGCCTTTAAATGTACAATTTAATTATGAAATTTTAAGATTATTACTGGAAGATCGCTTCCGGAGACTGAAACAAAATCTTCCATTAATTCATGAATGAATGGAACGAAAAATATTGCAAATAAATCTTTGAAGGGAATCAAAGATATCAAATGGACTGTGATATCTATTGACATTGCTTAAAGAATCGAACAAAGTATGTCAAGTTTCTTTACATAAAAGGGAGCGATTTCCAAAGAAGAAGAATATTATTTTTAAAGAAAACAGTGACAGCATTTCTATAGGGAAAAAGCGAACCCTCTAGAATTCTCTTGGCTAATAGCAAAGCGTTACATAATAAAGTATAATGTTCCCAGCGTGTGTATTACTATTTAATGATCTCCGAGATAATCCTAACAGGATTACAAATAATAAAAGCTGAACGCGAGCGTACTGTATCCGCGAGGGAACTGCCGCGCGGTGCTAGCGGTAAAAATTCGAGCAGTCATTTTATTCAAATGACCCGCGAAAGCCCGGTCGTAACGTCCGATAAAAATATTTTTTAATTAGTTTCGTGCACGGCGGAATGGCGTACGCGGTGCACCTCGAAACATGTACGAGCTTCGTGCGAAATGAGAGAGGCATAAAAATTCCGTGCTGTTTTCTAATACGACGCTTCGTTCGCCGGGATATGAGGAATTAAAGCGGAGGGCTGCGGCCACATCCGGCGCGCGTTGTTTGAACACCGTCCAGCCACGCACGCGATTTTATACGAACACAATCTCGTGCACATTTTTGAGTTATGAATTATAGAACGCTGCAAGAAGGTTATTACCTATCCCCCGCTCCCTTCCGACTCGTAAAAACTATTTTATTCCGGCAGCCATTCTCATAACCCCCCTCGGCTTCAATTCCTGCTTCGAATTATTACGCGATTCCCCGGCGAACACCGTTTTTCTGGTAGCGGAGCAGGAAACTTTACGCAAGTTAAACACCGTCGTAATCCTTTAATAATGCCGTACGCCGGGTCTCGTATTAATTTACAACCGAGACTGGCACGAAACAATGGAATTCGAGGGATCCTTTTAGGTCACGTAAATTCATTTCGCCGAGGCGTCACTGTTTCAACGTTGCCTTCATATTTTTTTCATTCTCTCCCCCTTCGTAGAGAAATTATACTTAAATCTTGCCGTTATCGGTTGAGCTATTAGTTTTATTTCGTTCGGGTGAAAGAGCGTGTTCGAACCTCGACATCCTGTAATTTGTAGGGGAACGAAAGCGTGTTTCGGAGGAAGCGAAACGCTTCCTTCAGAGATTTCCGATCCTCGTTTTTAGCAAGTCCAACGAGGCGACGACTAATCCCTTATTTCGTCGCGTTTTCTTCGCTCACCCCTTCGCCGTTATCGTCACCAGGCCGACGACCAGATAAATTACGTGCTTCCCAGGCCTATTTGCACTCTTTTCAACGCTCCTACACGGTGAAAGACACGCGCCGACCCGCTACCGGTTGCATACGTAATACAAGGCCTTATCTATTCGTGGCTACCGTTAATAAATTCCGCCCTCTTTCGCCGACCACTCGCAGGGTACATTAACCCCGAAAAAAAACCGGCTGTGATAAATCACCCCCATTAAGCGGCTTTTAATTGACACCCCGGCAGAAACCAGCGTAAAAGTTCGTGAAAAGCCCGCGTTACTTCAGAAACCAACCCTTTGCGCTCCGAGCAATTCTAACCAACGAACGCAAACGTTTTTGCGGAACTATAATGATCTGCATTCTACTTTTTAGTATGCGAGTTTAATCTTATGCATTTAGTGATGGAATTATAATACTTTGTGTGGCAAGCTTTTGACATAATCGATCATCATGAGGTTTCGAGTAAATTTAATATTTGTTAGACGTTAGAAATTCTTGAATTTCTTGAAGTCTTGGTGTCTTGGAATTTTGAAGTCTGAAAGCCTTGAATTTTTGATGTCTTGAAAAGTTTGAAAGCTTTGAAGTTTCTTGAATTTACGAAGCTTTCAAGTCTTGCAAATTTTGAAACCCTTGAAGTCTTGAAAATGTTGAAAGCTTTAAAGTTTCATAAATTTCGAAGCTTTGAAGTTTCGTAAATCTTCGAAGCTTTGATGTTTCATAAATTTTCGAAGCTTTGAAGTTTCGCAAATTTTAAAAGCCTCGAAGTCCTGTAAATTTGGAGAGCCTCGAAGAAGCCTTATAGATTTTCTAGTTCTCGAAGTCTTAAAAATTTTGAAAGCTTTAAAGTTTAGTAAATTTTCGAAGCTTTCAAGTCTTGCAAATTTTGAAACCCTCGAAGTCTTGAAAATTTTGAAAGCTTTAAAGTGTCACAAATTTTCGAAACTTTGAAGTCTCGCAAATTTTAAAAGCCTCGAAGCCCTGTAAATTTTGAGAGCCTCGAAGGAGCCTTATAAATTTTGTAATTCCCAAACACTTAAAAATTTCAAAGTCCTGTAAATATTTAAAGCCTCGAAGTTTTGTTTTCGAAAGTCTCGAAATTTTCTATATATTGAAATTCATCATAGTTTTAGTGAATGTTGTACTTTCGCAAATCCCTCAAGTTTCGAGCGTCTTAAGAGTTTGGAAAATCTATGAAATCTTGAACACCTTGGAAGTTTAATTACATCGCATTTCATAAGAACAAACTACGCTTCCGGTGGACAAAATGTTAACAGTGAAAACAAATTTCTGCTTCGTTCCAACATGTGGCACCAAGGTAGAACATTTTTATTATGCATAAAGCTGCGCTGATAATTATTCATATGATTTTGCAATTTTTAACAATCTATCGAGTACAAAGAAATTCTCAGTGATGAATATCTCTTTCAAATTACGGTACAGTTTTTAAAGGTGACATGTTGACCATATCGGGATCGCGTATCTAACTCGTGAACTTGCTAGAAAATTATTTCTCACTCAGGACTTCGATATGCGATCTACTAACAATTTGATAATATTCCAAGACGAATAATTTTAACGTTCTAAAAAATTCTTAACAGCAAGAGGTAATAAAAAATAATTCTCTCGCGTAGATTAAACGTCGATTTTAATTTTAAGAGGAAGTTTATTACTGGAATGATATCGAGGTTTACGATACGTATTGAGTTGCATTTAATAAATTTAATTGTTGATGGTTATTCGGGCGAAGGGTTTCCGGTGTACCTGACCACAACGTTTGGATTATTTATGCCGCTTTTACAAGACCGTGTTTCGATCAATTGTTCATCGCGCTGAGTGCTCGAATAAATAACGAATTTTGAACCGATCGTGCTCGCGACGCTAACAAATCCTCGTATTCGAGAATACTATATTGATTATTAAAATCCATAACATTGTATTTGTCTCTCGTTCCTCCGGGTCTCGTTTTGATACGTCTATTCTATAAATTTTTCATTTCGAGCACAGTATAAATTCCATAACAATTTTATCTCGCCCCGTATCGATTGCTGTATCAAGCGGTGGCGTCAGAGATAATAAACGTTATACGTTTGCGATCGCTGGCAAATTTAAATAAACGACCAATCCGGAATAAGAAAATGTTAAAGGCCATAGTTCGTAGACCGATTGGACCAACAATAATTTACGGAACGATCGCGCTGCGCGATGATCGAATAAACAATCGAGAGGCGCCATTAAATTTTCATTTCCCTGCTACGCTTAACAGCCGCGCTTGCTAGGCGTATTTAAACAATGAGAAACATAAACAACAACGTAATTTTGTACCTCCGTTACAAATGGCGCGCTTCCCACATTCTGACAAACACGCCGCTGATCATTACCAACGGAATACGTAAAATTCTTCGGGTTGATCGACAATGATTCGCCAGAATTTTCCTGCTACCTGGAACTTCGTTTGCATCAATTTATTTTCTTGTTACCGTATCGCGATTTAAACCATCATTTTTAGAATTTGTTACAGTCATTTCAGCAACAACGAATATGACATTAATTTTTTAAAATTTATTATTCATTATTGATAGATGGATTTTTAAATAAAATTTGAAGTTTGTCTGAGAAATCAAACGTTCTACAAATGCATAGACTGTTTTTAATATTGCAAAGTAAAGCGCTATCCACTTTAAAAACATATATAGCTACAACGGTATTAAACGGAGCAGACCTTACATGCTCGGGAACAATAATAACCATAATAAAAGCTATGTTGTATTCAAAAGAATAAAACGTCAGTAAAAGTTGTGTTTATTCGCATAAGCTGGCATATAAAGTAGCGATCTTTCGTTTAAATCTACCACTAAATAATTTTTACAATCATTGCAGTCGATAATGCATACTCGTAGCTTGTCAATAAAATAAGTGAACATAAATTCTCGCTCTTTAAACATTGACGCCATATTCAAACCTTTAGGAGACAAAACAGAACATCATTGCTAAATGAAAATAAAATTAATATATTGGAACTAATAATTCCCATAATTTTTGTTTGCTTACGACAGAAGATAACAAAAACATTCCTGGATAACAATATAATTCATTTTTCAGAAAATAGAACCACAGGCTCCGAGTCGCCTCGACAAAGGCGCGAAATTTGAATCTCTAGAGACCAAAACGAAACGGCCCCGTTAATGAACAATGCGTTCTGCACGTTACAGTATCAATAGGTAAAACTGTAACAATTCCACTAGTCCGATGTCACAGAAAACCAAATAAACGAGGCATTCAGCTTGCCTCGTCAAAGGCGCCATATTCAGAGCTCTGGAGATCAAAACGAAACTGCCTTGTTAATAAATAATGAGTTCAGCATGTTATAACATCAATTAACGAAACTGAAATAATTTCCCTACGTCGATATACCAGCCAATAAAATAAACATCGCTTGAGGACAACAAAATTCATTTCTCCTGAAACAGACCCACAGCATTCAACTTGCCTGAATAAAACGCGGCAAATTCAGACCTCTAGAGACTAAACCGAAACTGCCTCGCTAATAAACAATGAGCTCAGCATTTTACAGTACCAATAGGTAAAAGTGTAAGAATTTCAATGTGCTAGCCACAGAAAACAAAATAACCATGGATTCATAACAACAAAATTCATTTCTCACGAAACAGACCCATAGCATTTAGCTTGCGTCGTCAAAGGCGAAAAATTCAGATCTCTGAACGGAACGACCTTGGTAATAAACAATAAGTTCAGCATATTACAGTATCAATAGATAAAACTGTAAAAATTTCACTGTTTCAATGTGCTAGCCACAGAAAACGAAAGAAACATTGACCGATAAAAACAAAATTCATTTCTCACGAAACAGACCCACAGCATTCAATTTGCCTCGACAACACGCCAAATGTAGACCTCTGAACGGAATGGCCTTGCTAATAAACAATGAGTTCAGCATGTTAAAGTAGCAATTGATAAGACTGAAACAGTTCCCCTACTTCGACGTACTAGCTACAGAAAACAAAACAAACATCGATCGATAAAAACAAAATTCATTTCTCACGAAATGGACTCACAGAATTTAGCTTGCCTCGTCAAAGACGCCAAATTCAGACCAAAACGAAACTGCCTTGCTAATAAACAATATGCTCAGCATATTACAGTATCAATAGGTAAAACTGTAAGAATTCTACTGTTTCAATGTGCTAGCCACAGAAAACATAATAACCATAGATTCATAACAACAAACTTCATTTCTCACAAAACAGACCCATAGTATTCAGCTTGCTCGTCAAATGTGTCAAATTCAGACCAAAACGAAACTGCCTCGCTAATAAACAATAAGTTCAGCATATTACAGTATCAATAGATAAAACTGTAAGAATTCCACTGTTTCCATGTGCTAGCCACAGAAAACAAAATAACCATGGATTCATAACAACAAAATTCATTTTTCACGAAACAGACCGATAGCATTTAGCTTGCGTCGTCAAAAGCGAAAAATTCAGACCTCTGAACGGAACGACCTTGCTAATAAACAATGAGTTCAGCATGTTACGGTATCAGTAAATAAAACTGTAAGAATTCCACTGTTTCAATTTGCTAGCCACAGAAAACATAATAACCATGGATTCATAACAACAAAATACATTTCTTACAAAACAGACCTCTATTCAAATCAAATTCAGACCTCTACAGAAACCAAAACGAAACTGCCTCGCTAATAAACAATATGTTCAGCATGTTACAGTAACAATTGACAAAAGTGAAACGATTCCCCCACTTCGATATACCAGCGAATAAAATCAACATCATCTGAGGACAACAAAATTCTTTACCAACGAAACAACCCCACTGCATTCAGAGCTTGTCTCATCAAAGCTGCGAAATTCAGACTTCTACAGACCCAAACAAAACTGCCTCGCTAGTAAACAATGACTTCAACACATTACAGTCCCAATCCACAAGCCTGCAACAATTCCCCCACATCAATACCCCAACCAACAAAACAAACACCACCGTATTACAAAAAAATTCCTTCAACCACCACATTCCCGGTCCGAATACGCCGGTATCCGAACATCGACGTACACAATCAACCTTAAAAGGTTCGCCGGCATCGAAAACAAATGAATTCCAGGAACGCGACGCGCCAACCGGCAGGTCCAATTAAAATAATCCACCGGTGTTGAAACGCATCGGTATCGCACGCGAGACCGCCGTCTGGTAATTAATTTCGAGACGCGCCTCGAGCGGGCCGCTAAGGGGGTTGACCGCGAGAAAACTTACGATCGAAAGTGCGCGAACCGACCGAATCGGACTTGGCGAAAAATCAACGAACTTGCACCAACGGAACGGAAAACAGAAAAAGAAAAACCCTCTCTCTCTCTCTGTGTGTGACCCCCCTGGCGGAGGGGAAACGCATTACCACGAACGAAATACCTGTCGAGCTGCATCCGCCGAGCGGTTTATTTTTCTGGGGCGAAGTCTCGCGTGCCAACGACGCCGTCGGCGTACATTGAACTCTTACCTCAGCGTCCCTCAGCTGCATCCAGCGGTGGTGAGCGCCAGAACCCGCGTTCATCCGTTCGCTGTGCGGCGTTCCGGATGCATGTCCTCTCACCGGTCTCGCGTTTCCGGTCCGGCAGCAAGCCCTCTAAGACTGTCCAAGCCCGCACGGCCTTAAGACGCGATATCACACAGCCTGCCACCAATCAGCCCGTCGGTCGTCGCGTGCACGCGACAAAATACGACGACTTCTTTTTTCGTATCCTTGTGCACCGAGGTAACTCGATCAACACCAAAACACTGACCCGCGGATCTTTCTCGCTTTCACTTGCCCCGCCGCATCTTCCCGCGCGCGCGTGTGTGCGTGCGTGCGTGTATGTTTTCGGCCTCTCCCTGTGCACCACCACCGGGGTTCCTCCTCCTCCTCCTCACGCACGGTCTGTTGTGTCTGACGCGATGTTCTCTCTCGCTCGCTATACGCGCGTCGTCACAGGGGCACAGGTGCGAGTCGCACCGACGAGGTTAACACGGTAACACCACGGGTAAACAACACCTACCCGGTCGGGACGCGAACGGCGAGATATTAATTCACGGGGGACACCCGAAACCGTATAGAAAACACGCGAGAGACTTTTAGAGCGACAGAGAGAACACGGGGAGGCTGTGGTGTGCACGCGTGCCGAACGACCGCGTCAGCCGGCCGACAGGACAAACCACGACAGACTGAAAACGAGGGTAGAAAACGTGGTTACCTTCGCGACGCCCTCGTGCGTCGTCGGCCGGCGCCGCCGACGATCGTACGTCTCGGTTGACGCTCAGGGCCGTCGCACTCCCGGTCGGCACCATTCGGGTCACGTGGCCCGCCGAGGGGTGAACGACGCGACGCCCGCCGAGAGGAACTTTATGTGTACGTCGTTACGCGAGGAGTGTACGTGGGGGCTGTGTTTGTTTGTGTGTGTGTGGGGTGTACGGGTGTGTGTGTTTCTCTGTGGTTTTTGATGGAAACGGGGAATAACAACGGTGCATGCACGGTGAAACTGTTGCCACTGCATTCAGAGCTCGATGAAATACCATTTCGAATAGTAAATAGTACGTAGCCTACTTTATTCGGAATCGTACGTGTGCACTTTTGAAAATCAAATATTTTGTTTGGGAGAAATGTTTGTGGGTGGGTAGATGAAATAATAAATTTGACAGGTGGGTGGAATATTGAGGAGGGTGAACGGGGGAGTTGTTTGAGGTTTTTGTTTAATTGTTTGATTTTGTAGTTGTTGGAATTTTTAGATGGTTTTGGTAGGGGTGTGTTGTTGTTGTATTAGCACGTGTGAGAGTATTGTGACGGTATCGGTATTTTAGTGGTTGTGGAAATAATGATTCAGTTTGTGGTGAAAACAGTGAAAATAATGAGTTGTAGAAATAATGAGTGTAAGTGAAGAAAATAATTAATTGAAGGAATAGTGAAAAGGATAAATAGTTTAAACAGTGAAACTAATAAATAGCAGGAATAATGGAAATATTAAATTGCAGAAATAGTGAAAATGTTGAATAGGAGAAATAATAAATATTACAAATAATAAATGGTGAAGATAACAAATATTGAAAATAATAAATAGTGAAAAGAATAAACAGTGGATATAATAAATAGTGAAAATAATAAAGAGTGAAAATAACAAAGAGTGAAAATAACAAAGAGTGAAAATAACAAATAGTGAAAATAACAAATAGTGAAAATAATGAATAATGGAAATAATAAAGAGTGAAAATAATAAATTGTGAAAATACTAAAGAGTGGAAATAATAAATAGTGAAAATAATGAATAGTGAAAATAATAAATAGTGAATATAATAAGTAGTGAAAATAATCAATAGTGAAAAGAATAAACAGTGAATATAATAAATAGCGAATATAATAAATAGTGAATATAATAGATAGTGAAAATAATAAATAGTGAAAATAACAAACAGTGAAAATAACAAAAACAGTGAAAAGGGTGAAATTATGAAAAATAATAAATAGTACAAATAGCAAAAATTATAATTAGTCTGAATAGTACAAACCAAACAAAATCTTGTTTGTATTAACAGTCATTCTGCAAAATTAGCATCCATAAAGACATTATTTGTGTGATTTTCCACAATGACTCTCCCCTGTACGTCTTTTTCATATGAGTGCTAAAGGGTGCGTTATATTGTCCCTCCGGAAGGTCGTTTAGGTTTTGCAAGGGTAACAGCTCGCGAAATTAGTCTATTTCCTTCATATTATTCATTTTTGCTCGTTGGCGAAAAGTTCCAGGACTTCTGGATCTGGGCCATAGGAATGCCAAGGTTTTATTCATATAATTCCTCGTAATTTCTATCTTAATAACACCGTTCATTATTTCACGTTAACAACAGACACTGCCTGTCTTCTATTACCCATTCCAGTTATACTAAAAATTTTAAAAACCCTTTCATTATACTCGCATGCAGAATGCGAAATGAACTTTTCATCCCCTAACGCTAAAATAAATTATGTACCGTGTATTAAAATATCTAAAAGCAGTTACATTACCACCGTTTGTAAATTACGTTTATCAATATTAGATACACACGGCTATGTTTAAAAGACAGCATATTTTACTGCGCAAATTCATGCGTAACAAAATTGATGCAACTCCACAGGATATCAAATTTCCCAAGCACATATTATCTATCAGAACGCCCACGCGAGCACGTTAAATACAATATCCATTATCCATCGAACATCTCTTATCCCAAAACAATACTCGTTCGACACTTCAACTGGCAAACTAACGACCCCAAAAATTCCGTAAACTCGAATTAATTCACTTAACGAATCACCGAATCGAAATCTCCAAGTATACACACAGTAGTCCTTCATCCCTCTTGCATTCTCCAACAAATTAACGTTCAAATTTATTCTTAAATACGGCCAAATAATGTCGCCAGCCATAAGTGCCCGACAGAGACAGAGTTAAATAAAAAAAAGCCACCCCAAGTCGCCGAAACATTATCACCGTTCTCATCGTGTCCCCGTAATGTATCGTTTCATCAATAAACCAGCCCAAGCCACGTTACTTACACTGTCCCCTTTCTTTCCGCGGAAACGGATAACCATAATTCGGGACACGTGATCCACGTAAGCCTATTTCCACGAGCATTAATATTCGCCAGCAGAAATAGCCCCGTCGCGGATAAATATTAACGAGTACTACACAACCACTTTATTTTCCCGAGGACAATGCCTCCCCTAAGCCCGCGAATTTAAAATTCCCGCTTAAAACCGCGTTATAATTAATACGAAACACGATGTCACATGTGTCGGCAGCATAAGTAACGCTACGCGACAGG
>CM052089.1:18012217-18024618 GCA_028453745.1 Agapostemon virescens
TTTTATTCGAAGCATTGCCTATTGGTAGTTAGACATTTTTCGCATCTCTCTGACAATTTATGGACGCCACCCTAAAAAGACTGTTCCTCTTTTGAGGCAAACCAGTCGTCGAGCCATTTTCAAACATTTTCGTAAGATGCACATTAGCAATTTCTACATTACAGAAACAATAATGAAATTGAAAAAATTGAAGATTACATTAAAGTCTTGTGAAATGCCATCAGCTCAGATTCGATGCATTGTATACTACCAGATGTGTATATATGGAACCGGAATTTTTATATAGAAGGTACACGTTTATCCTATGAATATGATACGAAATATTTTATTCGAAGCATTGCCTATTGGTAGTTAGACATTTTTCGCATCTCTCTGACAATTTATGGACGCCACCCTAAAAAGACTGTTCCTCTTTTGAGGCAAACCAGTCGTCGAGCCATTTTCAATCATTTTCATAAGTTTCCTTCAAATGGTAACAGAAAATCAATGCTGTCCACAAATCGTAGTTTTCAGGCACAAAATTCGACAAGTTCGACGCTATTAAAAAGTACATTGTTGTGTGAAATTTATATGGTTGTAAATCTGTATCAGGTGTCAAAATGAGAAAGTGGCGTCAATGTTGCAAATTTTGGCTTCATATTTACAGACTTGATATCCCAATGAATCTTGAAACATTTTCACTTTGATAATATCGACGGCTACGTCGAGCCCCCAACTGACAAACTAATCTGCTTGACCTTTGCGACGCTTTGAACATTATCCACCGGTCTCTGGCGACGCAGGGTCTACAAGATTCTCAACCTAATTGAAATTTTCGTCTCTTGAAATTTTCGAGAAGGTCAGTCGCACGATATCTACGAGATTGTCCATAAACGCGATTAGATTGCTGTTGGATTGCATGAGAGTCGACGATCGTTTTCCAGCGAAATTGTAATTTTTGTTCTTTGAAATTGTCGGGAAAGTCGAATGGTATCTTCCAGAGGGCCCATAAAAGTGATTAGGATCGTTGCTGGATCGAAGGACAGTCGACGGCCATTTTTTAGCGAGTTTGGAGAAAACTCATTTCAACCCCTTGAAATTGTCGGGGGTTGTTGCGAGCTGGGTAAACATTTTGGAGAAAAAATGTTTCGAATGTTATTTTAAATGTTTTATAACACTTTGGTTGCCATGACACCCACATATAGTTGACGGAATTATTTGTGCGGATTTTAAGATGAATTTTCATGCTATTCGTTGTACTTAATTTGATAGTGATTCAGAAATAGCAAGAAGGTCGAAGGACTACTCAAAGTCGTACATTTTATTTTTTACATTTTTATTCCACTCAATAACTTGCTCCGATTTTATAGAATTTTTGTGGCTGCTACATTGGCAGTCAAAGTGTTAAACAGTTGAAACAGTACAACGTTTTGCCAGTCTTAACGAGTTGAACAATCGCACGAGGGTGTTTTCATCGTGTTCCGTGGAATTTTCCACGACGAAGCGCGCAGGACTTGAAAAGTGTAAGTGCCGTGTACCCAGGAACTATAAAACTGGGAAATGGCACTCGTCGGTGCCATGTAACTAATTTTGCAGTAATCGTTCCCCGTAAAGGCAAGTTTTCAATTGTTATAAAAACGCGTTCGCTGGAGCACCGGCGAGAACGATGTCGCTAATAATTAAAGAAAACCCGTTGCGTCGCCGACATCACTGCCTCTCAAACCGTTGCCGTTATCAAGTTTCAGACAACATCCTCGTCACAACACGAGGAGTCTCGTAAAAAGCACTCAAAGCACTCCCTAAGAAACCATCGCGAACAAATTACAAGACGCCGTTTCACAAAAACGACGGAATTAATTTATCATTAGACTATAAATTTAATGCTTTCGTGACAAAAGTGTGTTAGTCCCATTTAATATTCCAAAAAAGGAAAATAAGAACCTAGAAACTATAACATTTTTAATTTCCTAAGATTGTTAACCCCTTGTCATATTATGACGAGTCAGACTCGCGTTAAAAATTTTAAATAAATTTAAATAAATAAATGTTGTTCATTTGTAATCAATATTTTTCTCTTCTGTAACAGTTTTAGCGATGAAGATGTCGTAATAACTTTAGTTACAGAGAAGATGGTATGTCAAGGGGTTAAAGACAGAAAGAGTCTTCTATACCGAGTGAAACAATTTAAAACAAGTCATCCGAATAAGTCTGTTGCTCTTAAGGACAGAAAAATAATGTTTCAGGCGAAACTGGTTCGATTTCGATAGTGACACAATTCCGCGTTACTAATTTTAAAAAAAATGGACATGAAGAGAAAACTTGAAGGGTAACTGCATTTTTTGAATTAAATTTATGTATTTTTAAATGTACCATCTAAGATAGGTACAGTGATCTAAAACATTTTAAGTCAGACACGGTTACCAATGAACCAAGGTCCTTCAAGGGCAACTTTAATGAAAAATATTTACTTTGGGGAATCGATGTGCATGTGCAATCTGTATGTACAATTTTTATGTGCAATTTTTATGTACAATTTTTATGTGCAATTGATGTAGACAATTTTTATTTGCAATTGATGTAGACAATTTTTATTTGGACAGAAATCCCCAGTCTGCTTGTCATACACTCAAGATCCTATCTTCGTTGAAACGTGCTTCTTTGACCAATGAAAAACTTGTTATCACTATGCACTGTATAATTAAAAAGTTAACCGCAACGTAACGAAGTACGATTTTAATCAAAAGCACCGCCATTAGTTCAAGGCTCACATTTCAGAAGGTTCAAGGTCGACTTCAAACTCAAAGCGAGTCGACGCGAGAGATTGTCACAAAAATTTTATCTCGACTGTTTGGAGTGCTTTGATTTAATGAAAGGTTTTTAGCAATGTTTAAATATTTTTTAAACACAGAATCAGGTTGTTAGTGTGTTGCATATGTTATTTCTTTTTCTTTTAGATCAGCTCTTTAATCACAGTGCGAAGCTTTCGATCTTATCCCACTTATCAGAATATTTGTCTGCAAGAGTCCTTTTGCAGAAGACAGAAACGAATATGTTCAAATCTCGTTTGCCTATTCTTCATTATGTTAATGTTGTGTCCATTCGCGAATCCTTTCGAACAAACTATAAGATGCATAACAAACATTTTTCTTTTAACATTAGGTTAACGTTTCTACAAATTTGTTATAATCCTGTACACACTTAAGTCTTAGCACTCCAATGGCTCCTCTGAGGTGACATTAAAAATTGGCAGAATTGCAAAATTGACATCAGAATGTTTGTATTTAAAACGCTAGTAAAAATGTGAAACGTTGCATGTATAATTAATATAATTATTAAATTAATTATTATTATTGCAATTAGAAATTAACCAATTTATTGCAGTTCAAACAAATGCTTCGAAGTTGGGAATTAAAATTGCTCGAAGTGCAAAGGGTTGAACCACGAAAAGTTAGCAATCAGCGTTCATTCTATTTTCGCCACGGTTACATAAAACTCTGAACGTTCCAGCGAAGCACACGGACATCCGAAACCCCTGTCGATCGTCTTCGCGAGGCTCGCGAGGTTAATCAATTAAATCCGGTATTTTATCGATACCGCGAAATATCGTTCGCGGAATTCCCTAGAAAGTTCGCGACCTGGTTTAGGGGTCTTGCACGAGCATCATCCCTTTCGTGACAACGCGAAAGGGTGAGGGTAGAAGGGGTAGGTAGACACGTGGAAATTTGTCTTGCGACGGAAACTTTTTCAGAACGGAGTTTCGTGTAGCAGGTGTGTCGGGCTTTGTACCTACGGAAAAGATACTTTGTCCGTTTGCTCGCTTTGCCCGTTTCGGCCGCTTTGCTCGCACGAAAACGTCAGAGAGCAGTGGAGGTTGTGTCGCATCGTGTCGTGACAGTGCAACGGCCGCTGCCCTGCACCGTGCCACCAGTGCATTTGCACATTCATTGTCGATTGTTCACTGCACCCGCGCTGTGTTCGTCGCCATGGCGACCTGTAACCCGAAGTGTACACGACCGGTGACACATATTAACGTGTACGCCCGATAGATAAGGCCGACGGTGAGCAACCGCTCGGCCAGATTGCTATCCGCTCGATCGAGAAATGAAACAACCGAGCACGAATGTCACAAAGTTGCGTGCCCGATTGCTGCGATGCTCGTTAGCTCCGGTTCCGCGGCTACCAAGTCGCCGATCGTCAATGACTTCGACCGACCCGCGAAATTCGCTTCCATTCTACTGCGAACTTCCGGCAAGTTGTTTCTGTTTCGACACAACGTTCTGCTGTTTCGGATTACTTGCTTTAACCCCTTGGCCTACAATTTATTTCCTGTCTTCGGAAATTTGTAACGCATAAATGAAACGCAGGCAGGAAGTAGGAAATACGACACGGACTCCACGTGCGACGCACTCGATGACACGAAAACCAGACAACCTTGTAATAAATCACGATAATCCCTCATTGATCGGTTTCTACTCCATCGGGTATACTTCTTCAGGCACATACCTTCAAGCACACTCCTTCCATCATTTCTACAAACAATTAAAAAA
This sequence comes from Agapostemon virescens, assembly GCA_028453745.1. Classification (NCBI taxonomy): domain Eukaryota; kingdom Metazoa; phylum Arthropoda; class Insecta; order Hymenoptera; family Halictidae; genus Agapostemon; species Agapostemon virescens. Next base: position 18,016,744 of record CM052089.1, read on the forward strand.
CGCTACATTCCTCCGCCTCAAACTACCCTCAAACAATCACGACAAAATCGAGGTGACGACTCCTATAAGTTTCATCAAAATCGGATTTTCGCATTTGAATATCACAGAAGTGACACCTTCGCACAAAACAGTGACTAGATTTTCTTTATTATTGTATTTATATCATTATTGTAAATTTGTAGATGCCAGGTGCGTAGATATTTGAAGATGAAATAGAACATTATTTAAATAAAGTTAGAGAAACACATGTTTAAAAGATTCTGTACAAAATTTTGATCAGGAGTCTGACTCGTTGTTGTAGGACAAGGGGTTAATATTGAAGACACGACATTGATGTGAATTAATTTTGATAGTATTTAATTTAGTAGTTTTAACCCTTAGCACTGCAATGGCGTCTCTGAAGCGACACTGAAAACTGTCAGATTATTATTTAAAATAATTTGTACATTACAAATGTTTGTAATTTAAAAGTTAGTGAAAATTGAAGTGTTGCAGTACGATTAACAGTGAACCACGTGCAATGGAATTATCCTAGGACAGAAAGATGTCTCGACTTAGGAATTAAAATTGCTTGCAGTGCAAAGGGTTAAAGAGAACTGTTTGGAATAATGGCAGCGATTATTGGTGCCTCAGAGTCGCCATTCTGGTGCAGAGGGTTAATACTGAAAGTGAATCCGTCGTATGATTTGATCTAAATTGTTTATTTTACTATTATTAAAATTATGAATAGTTGATGATATGCATTTGTCAATTTCAAACGGCGATACTCCATTCGTTATATTTTGACAGTGGATATTTTTATTAACAAATTTTGTGTCGTTTAAATAACTAGCTTCAGCTCTTTCTAATTTTGCTATTATCGAAGTAATCATTGTCTTGTCAGTATCACCAGTTACTATAGTCGTTTTTAAAATTAAAAATTATCATTGGAGGACTTGATGTTACTTCTTCTGTATCATCCAAGAACTTAGAATATTTGTAGTTTAAGAATAAATAATTAGACAATTATTAAATTTAAAGTTATTTTGCAGTTGGTTTAATATATAAAAATTGTTTATGTTGAATCAATTTACGTAATTCAGCGGAAAAGAATAGAATCAAGCGTATAGGTTTAGTTTTTGTTGAAATTGATCCGTGTACTACACGTGTATTAAATATTTATTTGCTTGACCTTTCATTCATGCCATATAAGCCGTCGAGGGTCATGCTACTCCATTTATTATTTATTTATTCATTTATTTATACGGAGAATGTAATATGTAAAGAGGTAAGTTACGGAAACATAAAATGTCCCAGAAAGTGTGTTTACTAAACGAAAAGCAAATAGGAAGGGTCGAACAACAACTCTGGCGAGGTTGCTTATACAGCATTAGCATAATTGCTGTTGCTACAGTGTTAAAACATTATAAACAATATCACACAGGGAAGCGTAAAATCGTTACCCTCATTAACATCCACTTTTTCCTCTGTAATTTTTAAAGCACTCAAACAATTTTTTAAATATATCTAAATTTACATAGACACATACTAAACCCCTTGCATTATTAGAAGAAGATTTCAAACGAGACCTAACGAATAATAAATTGTATTTATTTATTATAAATGTAGCAAAAGATATAAATTGTCTTCTCTGCACTGTAACATTTTCAATGATGAAAACGTTATAGCAACTTCAATTGCATTGAAAAATTATATGGCAAGGAATTAAATTAATACACACAGGAGCATTAAATAAAATAACTATTACAGATAGTTACAACGACAGTTACGTTATGAAATAAGCAAAATACCATGCTTCTACCTAATAACATTAATTTCTAATAATTGAAACTCCCTAAATTAGCAAAGGAACAACGGTGTACTTAAATAATTGTTTAGCCCTGAGTCTTGTTTGGCTCAAAACCTATCTCGCAAGAATTGCGTTAAAAAGTATTTTACAAAACCTGACAAATAATGCAGCCAATGATGAAAAACAGTTCACCTGACCACCCAAGTTGCGGGAAAGTAAAAACAGTATCATATTAAACTAGTTTTTTCGCAGATGCTCGCAGAGAGGCCAAACGAAGATCAATTCGCTTGTTTATATCAAAATAATCGACGACTCTCAATGTAATATTTTCTGAGCGATTAAAAAGCACGTGCCTCAATGTCGTCCACGATCGTTGAAGGTCAGCTGCGATGGAAAACGTCAAGTTTGAGGAACTTAGAACGCAGAGCACGACACGCGGAGAATTTATATCCTTACTGTGACACGATATCTTCTTTGCATATTTTAACAACGGGAGACGTTGCACGTAAGGTAACATGACCGCGAAGACTCGCCGAAGCGAATGCCAACGTTTTTTCGTATCGCGACGATTAAAACAAGTATTAACGCGGTGCCGCCGGCAAAAAGAGGAGCCGTGGTGGTTGTTAATAAATCCTCGACCGAACGATGCCGTGATTAACACCGTGATGGCGTTTCGATGGAACGCGCGAGGGTGCGCCGCCGCGGGCAGGTGTTGCAAGGTAAATGCGGACTCCTAAAGAAAAGTCGTCGGGTCCGCGAAAGCGGCACGGAAGGAGGCCACGATTTATGGTCATTAAATAATGTAGAGAAATTTATTCCGCCGCTGGCATTCCGGGAACCCGCGGCGTTAAATTTTCAAGGCACGAGCGTGTGTCTAGGTTTGCGATATTAACGGCCGGCGTGTAATAGGGATCCGATAACTGGCCGTCGGCCAACAATCGACTACTACTCTCTGTTCGGTCGTCGCGAAAATTCCGCGAGCGAAAGAAATTCGCTGGCGGTATCGCCGGTACCGTACGTGCGGTTTTTCGCGCTACCGATCCAACACCAACCCCGTAGAGAACCGTTGTAAACCGGCCGGCGATGGTATCGCTTCTTGCACCGGCCCCGTTTCCGCCATTAACGCAGCTGCGCCATTTTCCAGCCGTTGTGAAAAATTCAGCCACCAACCGAGAAACTCGTTCCCCGCAGTCTCGTACACGGAGACGTACACACACACTCTTCGAATAAATTTTTCCATGGCCATTATGCCAGCCGCGCGGGGTTGTAACGAATTTTCTCGCCGTCCAATGGGATTACCATCTGACGACTTTTTACTTTCGACTTCTGCGACCGCCTCGACGACATATTCCCCCAACTCCCTCCCCCTCCCCGGTTTCGTTTTATGTCGCCGAGGCGATCAGGAGAAGTTAAAAGTTAGGGAAGCTTTCTGTTAGACGCGAGGTTTCTTGCGCGAGAACGGTCGTGAGGGAATTTAAAGTGGAGCGACATTTAATAATTCGAGCGCGGCGGGGGTGGCGATGATTGTTACGAGAAATGGGGTTCGTGTATCACCTCTGGACTGCAGACTTTTGCATGATAAAAATTGCGTGCATTCGTTATAGTACGTGGATTGATTGTTTCCTTTTGTTAATCTGTTTAATCGGTCGAATTTAATTCTTTGAACTCGAAGCAGTTCTGATTCTAAAATGAAGACGTTTCTTTCCACTCAGGACAATTTTATTCTGTGTCATCTTTCTAGTGTTATGCATGAGGAATTTAATTTGCTTTCTCAAAGTGCATTTGAACTGTTGGCAATTTATAGAATGCAAATAGATTTAATAACGTAAGAATTGTTTTGTATAATGGCGCCTGAAATTAATCATTCTAGTGAAAAGGGGTGGCGATGATTGTTACGAGAAATGGGGTTTGTGTATCACCTCTGGACTGCAGATTTTTGCATGATAAAAATTGTCTGCAGTCGTTATAGTATATGGATAAATTATTTCTTTGTCCATGAAGTAGTTCTGATTCCAAAATGAAGACGTTTCTTGCAACTCAGGACAATTTTATTCTGTGTCATCTTTCTAGTGTTATGCATGAGGAATTTAATTTGCTTTCTCAAAGTGCATTTGAACTGTTGGCAATTTATATAATGCAGGTAAATTTAATAACATTAGAATTGTTTTGAATAATGGCTCCTCAAATGAATTATTCTAGTGAAGAAGGAAGGAGTGGTAGGGAAATAATTTAATATATTTTCTCAAAGTGCATTTGAGTTTACAGCAATCCATAGAATGCAGATAAATCCAGTAACGTAATAACTGTTTTGAATAATGGCACCTCGGAGCCATTCGAGTGCAAAGGATAGATACATCAGCATTTCTGAATTCTAGACACAAATGCACACGATCTACAGTGCAATAATTCATAACCACGTAGCGAGTGGATAAGGATACTAAAATTGGATAAACGAATGAAATATGGTACGTTGCAAAATTATGTTTAATAATTATAATACACAGAGCGTCTTACTCAAGCTTCTAAACAAATTTTTAATGGATGCTAACATTGACATTGAATCAAAGAACAAATAATGCTAATCCTATATTGTAAAATATGAAGTATTATCCACCTGTTCAAAGAATATAGATTAAATAATTTTCGAGTTGCCAATCGATGCCTGCAAATGCGCAAAAATTCCCGTATTGTTTACAACATTGTGACGAAGCCATAAAAATGGAATACGAGGAACAGAGAATTGGCTGTTGTATTATGCAGCATGGAACATGATCCGTGTGCTCAGAATTTGTAACAGGAATACTAGCCTGCAGTAAAAGTATGGTGCAACGTGAGGAAAAATATGGTTCGCGTATTATTAATAATTATGCGGGAAGCGTGTGGGGACGTAACGATGAACGAACGACCGAGTAATCGTATTTCGCAAGAGTTACTTTTAATACTAATATTATCTGGAACGCGATACGACGTCGAGATGAGCAATGGCTTTCGTTTCGGCGCGGGTAGCAGAAACTGTCGACACGAACGAACTTGTTAAAGAATTACTTTCCTTCTGACTATAATTCTTCTCGGGGGTACGTCTCTCTCGCTCTCTCGCAACGCGTCAGTGTCGGGTAATACCTCGGTTATGGCTCTCGCCTCGGAAAATAAAACATTTCGCCCGGTTCGTCTTCTGATTAGTCGCAGGCTGCTCCGCGCAGAGTTATTTTTCAAGCCACGTGTGCAACCTTTCGCCGCACAATGCCACTTGATTGAAGTGCATAGGAGCATTGTTCGAACGTGAATGCACCTGTAATAAAGAAGAATAAAGGCGAGATGCCACCGAGAACAATAACAAGAAAATTCTAAATTAATACGCCTCGAAATTTCGCGACGGGGGCGAATTCAATTTCGGTTCGCCGATTACGCGCGTATATTAAAACTATACCCGCTCCGATGATACAGCCAACGGTGCCATCGCGATTAATGTACACTGGCCGTATTGATGCGTGTGTACCCAGGCTCTAATGTATGCAATTTACAGACGTAATCAACGAGATAAATTATGTGACTCTCGAAATTGGTACCGCTACACCGAGTAACTTTCGGCAAAGCCTGTTAACGCGGCGTGTTAACGGCAGAATTTCGAATAATGGAGGCTAGAGAACGCTTCGTGACAGCTAATTCGATGATGCTGTTGCCACTGAAGGAAAAGTGTAATTAGACCTCGTTAGATTTCGTTATACAATTTTTTTATTTGCTTTTTAACCCTTAGCACTCCGATGGCTCCCCTGAGGCGACACTACAAATTCTCAGACTATTATTCAAAACAATTTTTACATTACAATGTTTGCACTTAAAAAGATGATAAAAATTGAAATGTTACGCGTACGATTAATATTAAGAAATTTGATACGCACCAAAGGAAATCAAGCACGTACAATGGAATTATTCTAAGACAAAAATGTGTCTCGAGTTAGGAATTAAAATTGCTCGGAATGCAAAGGGTTAACGACTGCGTGTGAACTTGCGGATGCACACGCATTCGAAGCTTCAGTCTCGCGTTTGTAATTTCAGTGGAGATATAGTAAGCGATACTACCGTTAAGTGTTCGTCTAATAGCATCAAAGCTTCAATTTTATTTAATTTGCATTACAAACCATCCAGCTGGATGCATTCTTGCAAGAATACATCAGGCGCCATTACGGTCTCGACTTCAACATTAATTTTTGCATAGCTCGCCTAATTATAACAATTTTAACTTGACTTGTTCCTTAGACATTTCCGCAATAGTTCTCCACTTTCAATCGTATCCAATTTGCATGATCAACCACCCGGCCCATTACGGAGTCATAAGAACTGTCGAGGAGCATCTACAAAATGCGAAACATAATTTCTATATGAGGCTATATCTGTGACAATTTCGCCCTACAATTTACAAGACATCCCAATCAGTAATTAACATCACAAAGTTGTCCACGAACTAAATAAATCGTAAAATAAATTCATAAATTGTACGCTACGTATACAAAGGGTGTCCCAAAATTAACGCAAGATTTTAATTTGCCGCCATTTTTGCAGTAAATTGTTGGCAACCCTGAAAAAAGAACAATTTGACAGCTGAGAGTTTAGGATTAGTAAAAATGGAGCGTTATGCGGTACAACAACGTGTTTTCGTTATTGAATAATATTTAAAAAATAATGAAAGTTTGGCGGCCGCAGTTCGAAAATTTTATACGAAATATGTTCAAAATAGTGTTTTAACCTCGTCAACTGTGAAAAGATTAATTGAAAAATTTAGGGAGACTGGATCAGTTGGAGACGCTAAACGCACCGGTCGTCCAAAAATAAGCCGTTCAAATGTCAATATCGAAGCAGTGCGTGAGAGGGTTGGTGAAAACCCAGGAACATCGATTCGGCGTCGTGGACATGAATCGCAAATTTCAAGAAGCTAGGCACGCAGTAACAAATTTGTCTTTACTTTTTGTCGTTCTGCGAAGGACAAAGAAAGTCTAGTCACCGCTATGGTAAAATAACCCCCAAAGGGGTTAATCCAATTAAACAATTCTCCGGGGATTTTCTACTTGCCTGTGACTTAGTTCGCTGGTATTTTCAGAAATGCAATATCTTCGAGTGATATTTGCAGGGTGTCTCAGAATTCGATGTAGGAGTGTAAACACGTTGCGAATCAATGACCGGAGGAAGAGGTGAGCGCACGCGAGGCCCGAGTTGCAGGTTCTCGCAAACCGTCGGATCCATAGTTCACGACTGTAATTCGCGTTGCATGTTGTTCCTCGAAAAACCGGGGTCGGGCCGGGGTGGTCATCCCACGGGAAACCGTTAAACCGTCTCGAAACTAGACGAGATTTCAACGGGTTCGCCGTAGCCCGAGTTTGTCAGTCGAGACTTCGAGCGTGGGCGAACGGTGAATTCACTTATTACGGGCGAGCAAGTCACGCGAATGCATATGCAACTTGAATTTTACATTACCGCTAGGTGCATCGAGCACCACTTACACAACTTTTCTTACCGATATTTCCCGCAACGATTTCCTCGCCGTTTCAATTTTACGATGCACTTCGTGCGACGCCCATTTTCATACACACTTTCGCAATAGTCATTTGCAGTATCCGTCGCGCACCTTCAGACCCGTCAAATTGAAACGGTAAATAATTGAAAATTATACGTCTGCGATTAACGATATAGGAGTTCGACAGCTGTGCGTCAAAAATTTGTTTCTATAATCTTGGAAAATTAACGAGACGTCAAATTCAGTTAGCATTTAAAATGGAACCTTAAAATTTTAGAAAAATTACTACAGAGGTCTGTGAACTTTGTTTTAATGTACAGAAATGAATGCAGTGCACAGTGAAATTATATGACACTTTTAACGAGATCTCTGATATGTGAAATTCGATAAGAGAGTATTATAAAATTTGCAAACACGACTGCAGAGATGATTTATGAATATGTAAAATAGTGGGATCACTGGAGAACGACTTTAATGTTCGAAAATCACTGCAGAGATCTGTGAACGTTTTATAAAACAGCTGTTAAACATTTTTTGAGATACGTCATTCCATGAAAGCGAATTTAAAGTCGTCAAA
>CM052089.1:18060681-18081936 GCA_028453745.1 Agapostemon virescens
AAAAATATCCTGAACGTTAAAAACGCATTATAAAGAATAAAATAAATAATTTTCGAGTTCCCCAAAATGTCGACACCTTCCGAGAGCTCGAAAAACGCCCTGGCTTCGAATCGGGATCCTGTGGCGATTGAGTTGCTCGAAAACTTGCGAGACGGAGTATCGAATGGCCATCACCGGTTAGGGTAATGAGAATGGCGTTTAGGTCCAAAAACGGCGAAGGAACACGACAGCAGAGTCAAGGGTCGGTGATTGCGTGGCGGGGAAGGCAAGCGCGCATGAAACGCGCTCGTTCCCCGACAAATAAACGTACATTAACCGCTATCGCGGGCGACGTCCGGCACATAAGCAATAACAATTACGAGTATCGCTAATTTTATGCGCGAGCCATCCCTCATGTCCGCTCGGGGCAATAAATACGTGCGCGGGTGGCTGAGTCGCACTTACTAGATCTAGTTCGTGGCTTCCCATTAAACCGCGGTGTGAACCGTGTCCCCTACGGCTTTCTTGCCTCGTTCACGAACCAGCGCAGAGAACGTTAACAAGAAACCCTGCCTAGAGTGATGAAAATTTATCAAACGGAATGCGCGTTCCATTTTGTACCTCTTTTTTTTTTTCTTCTCTCGTTTCCTCCGAACGTCGTCGCCGACGAAAGTTGTTTACCCTCGAGCCCGCAACGCCGAGGAAAGGCGCCGAAGATGATAATTGCCGAGGTTAACATATCTTGCCGAGAATTTTTTTTTCCCCGGGGAAATATGTATCGCATCGAGTGGTCGAAAGCTTGTAGGTAATTGTTTCGAGGCGATAATGGTAATTGAGTCTTTGTTAGACCGATGTGTACACGGATGCGAACGATTATGTTATCGCGAACGTGCACCGGAGACTAATGGCACGAAAAAAGTGCCAGAAGTTTCCAGAACAACAATTAATCGTGCTGTACTTTTGGAAGTTTGTTGGAAAGGCGTGCGTTTCACCCTTTGCGGTTCGTAGCAGAGACCTCTTTTTAGATTTAAATTGAAATACCTTGTTGAGGACTTACGTGAGAAAAGGAAAATCGATCGTGCTTAAGTTTTTCAGATAATTCTACTCTTGAAATGATAATATTCCAATTTGTGGAGCGATTTTTAAAGAGATCAACAAATTGTATTGTTTCGTCGACGTTAGTCCTCTTCGCCGCGCTCCGCCATTTTGGACGCTGGAACTACAAAATGGCGCGTGCTGACTCTTTGAGCTTACAATTATTAAGATAGCACAGATGCAAACGTAAAAAATAATTCAGTAAATTAATTTCTTCCAACCTATACAGTATTAACAATTGAACAAAAACAGAGTGGGCAGAGTCTCTATTTTTATAAACAACAAGCAGAGCTCTTTGCTCGCCACTTTGTACCTACTTTCCGGAGTTATAAATGATTCTTTATCTGAACAAACTGGCTCAGAACGTTAACCACATTCAGAAACCTTACGAAACTAATTTTTTCAAAATCCGGTGAAACAAACTCGTTCCCGTAACGGGGCTATTTTTATTAACAATCCAGACAAGTTTTAAATCGCAGAAAAATCCACAAACCACAAGACAAAAACGATTTGGCAAATCAGTAAAAATCTGTTCCTCACAGTAACGCGTTATCGATCGCCCGAAAAGAAAGTGAATTCCTTATCGCTCGTCTCAAATAAATTTATCAAAGCAATCTGTACGTGCAACCTGCATACATCGTCGGTGAACAAGCAGAGCTCTTTGCTCGCCACTTTGTACCTACTTTCCGGAGCAATAAATGACCCTTTATCTGAACAAGTCGGCTCAGAACGTTAACCGCCGTCCAGAAACCTTACGAAACTAATTTTTTCAAAATCCGATGAAACAAACTCGTGCCCGTAACGGGGCTATTTTTATTAACAATCCAGACAAGTTTTAAATCGCCCAAAAATCCACAAACTACAAGACAAAAACGATTTGGCAAATCAGTAAAAATCTGTTCCACACAGTAACGCGTTATCGATCGCCCGAAAAGAAAGTGAATTCTTTATCGCCCGTCTCGAATAAATTTATCAAAGCAATCTGTACGTGCAACCTGCATACATCGTCGGTGAACAAGCAGAGCTCTTTGCTCGCCACTTTGTACCTACTTTCCGGAGCAATAAATGACCCTTTATCTGAACAAGTCGGCTCAGAACGTTAACCGCCGTCCAGAAACCTTACGAAAGTAATTTTTTCAAAATCCGGCTGAAATAACTCGTGCCCGTGACGGGGCCTGTTTTTATTAATAAGACAATGTGCACACAATATTTCCTGTCGGAGCGCGCACGGTTACCGATCCTCAATTAACTCGGTCGTCGGAAGGAGGCAGCGGACAATAAACCCCGGCGCATTAATTCAGCCGACGTTCGCCGGGTCCTGTTCATTCATAAAAGCGAAGAAGAGCGGGTAGAGAGATGGAAACATGAAAGTTATCTCTCGGGCGTTGGTATCACGCTCAGTTCTCACCCCGTAAGAGCCTAACATCCGCGGAAGAGGCTTTCCACGGGCGTATGCGAAGGACTCGTGCGTGTCCCAGGGCAATTCACCGCGTAGATTCGCGATTCGCTCGGGATTTAATGTGGAAGGAAGCAGGCATAGTTGTACACCGTGATACACCGACGCAAACCTCCGGCGTCGGCTTCCCCCGATAGAATAATACACAGGTACGCCTAAGCGCGAGCGTGTGCGCGCGCGTGAATACGCGCACCATCCGACGAGATAATACAGGTACAAAGAGGAGAAGGTATACAGGTACTCACGTAACCCTCTATTTCGTTCAGGTTTCTGGGAGCACCGGCGGAGTACGTGTTCGAGTGTGTTCTGGTTTGTGCTTACCAGGCGCTGTATCGGCTGATCTGTATGTGTATAATAATTCAGAGCGATATGCGCGCGGCTGCGCGTGGGAAAATGTTACGCCTGTTGTCGAATCGTGGATCGCTTTTCTGCTTGCCTCGCAAACTCTTCCGCTGCGCACGACAAACGACGCGAAACCGACTTCTTTTTTATTTTTCGTTGATCGAAACAAAAATTGCTGGCTTCGATCGATGTGCAACTATTTTTTCTTTTTTAGCAAAGATTATGTCATTTTTGTGTGATTTCTGTCGCGAAATCGACGCTCGTTTTTCCGCTGTGTATGACAAACGACGTGAAACTGACCTTTTTGTACATCGAAACAAGGATTTGCTGGCTTCGATCGATGTGCAATTATTCTTTTCTACTTTTTAGCAAAGAGCATGTCATTTTTGTGTGATTTCAGTCGCGAAATCGCCGGTCGTTTTTCGGCTGCGTATGACAAACGACGTGAAACAAGACCTAAACTACATCTAAAGTAACTTATCTAAGGTTGAACATAGTTAAAAATGCAACCAATATTCTTTTTAGCAAAAGAATAGATTTAAAAATCATTCGGTTCCTCATAAACAAACTTGATTTTGCAATTCGCATGCAGGAAGAATTAACGCAAATCTTTCTTTCAGCAACGAATATAAATTACACTTCTAAACAATTGTTAGAAATGTGCAAAAATTGTCGAACACTCACAGAAGTCAGTTAAAGCCTCAATTCGCCAATCTCAACCATAAAGACTTTCATCTTCAATCACAAGAAGAACCTAATCGATCCGGACAAAGAACCTGTTAACCCAAGATCCTCCTCAGAAAAGAACAGCAGAAAATCTCATTCAGCAACAAATGTATAAAAGCCACTGCTCCGAATTACAGATAAAAATGTACAGAAATTGCGTTGAGTCAGTTAAAGTCTCGTTTCACCAGTCTCAACTATAAAGACTTCCAGCTCCGACCACACGAAGAACCTAATCGATCCAGACACAGAACCTGTTAACCCAACAGCCTCGCCAGCAAAGAACAACAGAAAAATCGTGCCGGGGAGACGTTTTCCCAGAAGATAATCCAAGGAAGCACGCAGACCACCGTAATTTCGCTTTCATCGTTGGCGGAATAGCAATCGTCGAATCCGCGGCCATAAGTCGTTAAGGTGCCGCGGCATGCTGCACCCGTTCGCCGGGTTCCATTAAAGCTCGCGAGCCATTTGTTATCAGAAAATCGCAGATCGTCGGCGCAGAACACGCGAGCGAACGGGATAATCGAGAGAGAGAGAGAGAGAGAGAGAGAGAGAGAGACAAAGAAAGAGAGAAAGAGAGAGAGAGAAAGGGAAAGAGAGAGCCGCTAATGGAATCATCGGGGCAGACCGACGGGATCTGCGGAATTAGGCGCAAAACGCATCCGCAGATATACGGGACGTCGGGTTTCTGGCCTAGGCAGAGGGAGCTTCGGGCTTCGGGGCCCGTGTTGCACTCGCGCCGCTCATAATCTCGCATATTTACATTGACCGCCGTGAATAAAACTCTTACATTATGCCCCGGCAGTCCCACGTGCGCGATCAACGCGAAGGGAATGGGATTTTTGCGCGTTTCGCCGACCACGGATACCCCGGGCCGAGAAATAGAACCGATCTTACGGCGGCGTCTCGAGAGCCGGCTCGAAAAAAGATGACAGGAATCTGCGGAATATGCTAATTTATTTTGAAACCGTCCGGACCGATGACGGACGCTCTGGAAGCGGGAGACATTTAGGGGCCGCGTTTTACGATTTTATAGGTTTCCACGGGGGAACGAATGCTTCACCGTAGACGTTTATGCGAAATATGAATCGTACGCGTCGATGATCACTCGAGTGCTACTTAATGGAGTCAAGCAGAAGCTGTTTTTCTTTGGGAATTTTGGTAATGTTTGGGGGAACGTGGATTTTGGCAAGGTAACAATATTCAGGAGTAAGAACAATTTATTAAATTGAAACAGAAGCTGTCTTTCTTTGAGGATTTTGATAATGATTGGACAAATGTGGATTTTGGCAATGTTACAATCTTCAGAATTTAAGAACAATTTACTAAATTCAAATAGAAGCTGTTTTTCTTTAAGAATTTTGATAATGATTGGACGAATGTGGATTTTGGCAAGGTAACAATCTTCAGAGTTTAAGAACAATTTACTAAATTCAAGTAGAAGCTGTCTTTCTTTGGGAATTTTGGTAATGTTTGGGTGAATGTGAATTTTGGCAAGGTAACAATCTTCAGGCTTTAAAAACAATTTACCAAATTGAAGTGGAAGCTACCTTTCTTTGGAAATTTTGGTAACGTTTGGCTGAATGTGGATTTTGGCAAGGTAACAATCTTCAGAAGTAAGAACAATTTACTAAATTCAAGTAGAAGCTGTCTTTCTTTGGGAATTTTGCTAACGTTTGGGTGAATGTGAATTTTGGCAAGGTAACAATCTTCAGGCTTTAAAAACAATTTACCAAATTGAATTGGAAGCTGCCTTTCTTTGGGAATTTTGCTAACGTTTGGGTGAATGTGGATTTTGGCAAGGTAACAATCTTCAGAAGTAAGAATAATTTACTAAATTCAAGTAGAAGCTGTCTTCCTCTGGGAACTTTGGTAACGTTTGGGTGAATGTGGATTTTAGCAAGGTAACAATTGTCAGCGTTACGAACAAGTTACTAAATTCAAGTAGAAACTGTCTTTCTTTGAAGATTTCGATAATGATTGGACAAATGTAGATCTTGGTAAGGTAACAATCTTCAGAATTTAAGAACAATTTACTAAATTCAAATAGAAGCTGTCTTTCTTTGAGGATTTTGATAATGATTGGGCGAATGTGGATTTTGGCAAGGTAACAATTGTTAGCGTTAAGAACAATTTATTAATTTCAAGTAAAAGCTGTTTTTCGAGGATTTTGACAACGATTAAACGATTGTCTTCTTCGAGAGCGATATACTGCAGTTTAATAGAAGCTGTCTTTCTTTTTGGAACTTCGATATCGATTGCTCGAATGTGGTTCTTCGTGCGAAATAAAAATCGTTTCTGTCAAGAGTATTTTACTGCAGTCAAATAGAAGCTGTTTTTCTAGGGGAATTTTGCTATCATTTGCTCGAATGTGCATTAAGAGCAATTTACTGAAATCAAATAGAGGATTCACTTCCGTGGAAAGTTTAATGGTTGAAATAAAGAATTCTACAGTCTTTTTTTAAAGAGGAACTACTGCTGGACCGTAGATCCTTTTACAAACTAAAAATTGCCCGCATCAAGAGCAATTTACTAAAGTTAAATAGAAGATGTACTTCTTTAGAAATTTTAATGAGCTTGAAAAAAGAATTCTACAGTTTCTTTTTGGGAAGGATCCATTGCTGCAATTTAGATCTTCCTACAATATAAAGATTTCTCGCATCAAGAGCAATTTATTGAAGATAAAATGTTCTGAAATGAAGGTGTACGAATTTTTGCAGAGAATGGTGTCTCGAATGTGGATTTCAATGCTGGAAAATGGACGAGGAGTTCTGCTCGGTGTATTTCGTAAACGGTATAAAAAAAACATACGTTTGAAACGGTGTCTCCAGTGTCCAATAGGCAGTCAGAGCTGTCGACGCAGTAGAATTATCGCAGTACCCAATTTCCGGCAGGAAACAGTCGACACGATCGCGATTCCTTGTTACGAAACGCATTCTCCAAGGGTTCAACCGTCCAGTCTTGCCAAAGCCAAGACACCAGTTAAACTGCCAACCGTTCGACTGCTAACTTGTCCCCTGACTTATCAAAATTCTTTCCAACTCTCTCCAGAATCACGCGAAAAGAAACCAACCGTATCGTCTGAAATTCCAAATCGGTTTTACTCTACTCTCCAATATCAGGTTGATTAAAATCTGCTCCACCTTTTGCTTAACATTTTATACTCACTCATAATCCTACAGTTTAATATTTCATAATTAATAATTCATGTTTGATGGATTGCCCCGCAAATTCTGCACCACTCGAATTTTTATTTTCTTTAATACCTAAATTGCCAACCCTTAGACTGCTAATTTGTTCCCTAATTTATAAAAATTCTTTCCAACTTTTTCCAGACTCATGCGAAGAAAAATCAATCGTACAGTCGCGAATCATGATCGTTCGAAATTACCAATCGGTCTGGCTTAACTCTCCGATATCAGGTGAATTAACAACTGCTCCACCTTTAGCTTAGCTCTCTATACTCACTCATAATCCTACAATTTAATATTTCATGATTAATAATTCATGTTTGATGGATTGCTCTGCAAATTCTGCACCACTCGAATTTTTATTTTCTTTAATACCTAAATTGCCAACCTCAGACTGCTAACTTGTTCCCTAATTTATAAAAATTCTTTCCAAATTTTTCCAGACTCATGCGAAGAAAAATCAATCGTATAGTCGCGAATCATGATCGTTCGAAATTCTCAATCGGTCTGGCTCAACTCTCCGATATCAGGTGAATTAACAACTGCTCTACCTTTCGCTTACCTTTCTATACACTGTGAACTATATTTTAACCCACTTTGAAAAATTGATGTCAATCCTGCAATTTAATATTTCACAATTAACCCTTTGCACTCCAAACAGTTTTAATTCCAAATATTTCTTCACCTAGAATAATTACATTATACATGGTTCATTTAATTTCCTGCATATAAAATTTATTACTGTTACTCGTACCTACACATTTCAATTGTTATCGATTTCTTAAATGCACACATGACAATGCAATAGTTGTTTTGAATAATAGTATAGCAATTTTCAATGTCCCCTCAGAGAAACCATTGGAATGCTAACAAGAGAACATATTCAGATGCGAAAATCTGATTTTGATGAAACTTATGGAAGCGACTACATTTATTATTTATTTATTTTAACTTTTTCTAAAATTTTCTTAGGCGACTACATTTCCCATTGAAAACACACAATTTAAAAAGAAATTCAAATCTCAAAAATATGGTTTTGACCCCCAACTTTGAGGGCTGTTTTCACCCCTTCAAACTGTATGGTTAACGATAAAAAGAAAACAGGTGTGAAATATTTTTCAAAGAACTATAAGCTCCCATAAGTTTCATTAAAATCGGATTTTCGCATCTAAATATGTTCTCTGTCAATGTTTAACCCTTTGCACTCGAAGCTGTTTTAC
This sequence comes from Agapostemon virescens, assembly GCA_028453745.1. NCBI lineage: Eukaryota > Metazoa > Arthropoda > Insecta > Hymenoptera > Halictidae > Agapostemon > Agapostemon virescens. The sequence goes on from CM052089.1 coordinate 18,068,688, forward strand.
CAAAACCAAGGCATGTCTTCCGGTCTCGAAAATTTCACTTTACGTAATTTATTTCCTCTTACGTATATTCAGGTTTTTACTATTATCCGTCTTTACAACAGTGTGACTGTTATCACTTTCCTAGATGCAAGCACAATGATGTATAAATTATTTCAAATAATACCGCAATTTTTAGTGTTGCTCCAGAGTCACCATTCGAGTTCAAAGGTTAAATAAATCACGTTTGACGAATCGTAAACTCCGCGCGACTCGAATTTTCCTTAAAATCTTCCGCGCCGGAAGAATCAATCGCAATCGATTTTTCAAAATCGTCCAAAATCTTTACCGACGACTGTCCGAACGGTTGTCCGTGGTCCGGAACAGTTTCTATCCGCTCCGGGCGTCGTCGCGTCCGTGAAATTTATGTCTAAGCTCGGTAGCGTGCGGCCGGGGCATAATTTTCGCGAGATTAACGCCAAACGTGCATCAACCTTTTGCTGGAGCGTGTAATTAAACTGTCTGTAGAACGGTCGGCGTTGCTCCATGGTAAACAGAGCTATGGTTTCCCCATACGTCGGATCGAGCCAGGTTTTTTCATGCCGAAACGCGGATCGTGAACGGGCACGGGTCGCGCGATTCGCGTATATTTTCTTCTCCCTTTTTTCCCCTGTCAGTCGTTTCTCCTCCATCTTTCTTTCCCGTTTTTCTTGCTGAATTTTTTTCTTTCTACGTTCCCTACGTCGTTTGCCCTTATTCTTCGTACATATGTATCTGGCTGGCCGTTGCCAGTCGCGGGATTCCCGTCGTTCCCTGCGAAATAAGACGTGTGCTCGCTCACAACGAGACGTGAATTACGATGTAAGAGCTCCGCTCCGCTTTTGTACAAGGTCTGCCTACCGTTGCGGACGCCGACCGGAAACCCGGGGTGACGGCGAGAGAAACAAAATGTTATTGCTTCCACGGGGGAATAAAAAACCGGGACGAGCATCTGAAATTATTAGGCGATCGCCGACGCCGATTCGTTAAACGCGCCGACTAATTAACATTATCTGTTTGCGGCCGAAACCACTTTACAGAGCACGGATTCAAAAGCGGTTACGAAAATAACCGCTTCGAACTGTTGTACATCGGTTCGGAATGGAACAGTTAGAGAGAACCGAAAACGTTTCGTAACCGTTACGAGGTAGATCGCTTCCGGTCGCGATTCTTCGTGCCAAGTTCATCTCTTGATGATATCAAGATTTGTCGATATCAATCTCTTCAAGATTTGTCGGAGAAATTAGTATCTTTTTGACGAAGCTGACACGTAGCGATGCTGCATTTATATTCGCTTCGCCAATGAATATCAATTTTCAAGATTTGTCGAAGAGTTTGGTGTCTTTTTGGCGAAGATGATACTTGCAGATGCTGCATTTATATTCGCTTCGCCAACGAATTTCAATTTCCAAGATTGGTCGGAGAGTTTAGTGTCTTTTTTGGCGAATACTTTAGCAAAGATTGGCCAAAATACATTTTGGCAAATACTTTGGCGCAAATCATATGTGGCGATCCTACAGAGTTTGTAGATTCTTCAAACATTGTTTAATTCTTTCGTTTATATTCGTTCTCGCCAACGAATTTCAATTTTCAAGATTTGTCGAAGAGTTTGGTGTCTCTTTGGCGAAGATGATTCTTGACGATGTTGCGAAGTTTGTAGATTCGTTGAAAATTTTCCAGTCCTTTTGTTTCTATTCCTTTCGAACAAGTTCCCTCAATTTTCGAGTTTTGTCGGAAATTTTAACGCCGTTTTAGTAAATACTTTGCCGAAGATGAAACACGATAATGTTGCGAAGTTCATAGTTTCTCCAAACATTTTTCAATCCTCTCATTTGTATTCCTTTCGCTAACAAATTCTCTGAATTGAAACTTGAAAGCATCATCTTTCTAGCAAATTCTTTGACGCAGGTGACAACTGGCAGTGTTAAGAAGTGTCCAAATCCTTTGACCATGTTTAAATCCGTTTATTTACATCGATTTCGCTACGACATTTAACAAACTCATTTTTATTTGCTCAAGAAAGAAGTTTGAGAGCCTATTAAGAAATGTATAGACATTTTACGAATCCTTTGGCGAAGCTGATACAGGATAGCATTCCCAATGTCGTAAAACCTCCGAGCACTTCATAAATTCGCTAACATTTCCATTCTTAAAGAATTCTTCCTGTTCCAAAGTTTCACAACAAAATGAACAAACGTTTCTACCAAACATTCCGCGAGGATGTCCGAAGCTCGTATTTCGAAAATGATCATTGAAACATCCTAGTGAAGCTTCCTAGTGAAACAAGATTTCATCAAACACAAAATAGTAACAAAACAAAAAATGAACACTATAGAAATCCTCGATAGAATCCGAAATATTAGGTCAATCGGAAAGTTCTGTTCATCTAACGTCGAATAGCCGTAGCTCGAACTGTGGGTAACTATAACCTCTAAAGTAAGGCTAACTTTTTAGTTTGAACATCTGTTAATAAAACTCAGTACACAACAATTTATTCTTGCATCAATAATTTCGTTTTTTTCTACATTGAAGATGTCGGAATTTGAGCCGAATAAGCGTCATTTGCGCGAAGTGTTAGTCTTTTGTTTCAATTGGAAGAAAACGGCAGCTGAAGCTCATCGAATGATTGTAGACGTTTATGGCGATAATGCTGTTTCCGATAAAACATGTAGAGAGTGGTTTCGACGTTTTAAAAATGGTGATCTTTCTTTGGAGAATAAAGAGCGTTCTGGACGGCCACGAGTATTCGAAGACGAAGAATTGCAGACGTTGGTGGATGAAGATCCATGTCAAACGCAAAAACAAATTGCAGAAGCGTTAAATTGTGCTCAATCTGTCATTTCCGACCGTTTAAAAGCCTTAGGGAAGGTCTACAAGGAAGGAAAGTGGGTTCCATATGAACTCAAGCCAAGAGACATTGAAAGGCGGAAAACCATCTGCGAAATTTTGTTTGCTAGGCAACAAAGAAAGGGGTTTCTCCATCGTCTCATCACTGGGGATGAAAAATGGATTTATTTTGACAATCCTAAACGTCGAAAAACCATTTGTGATCCTGGCCAACCCTCAACATCGACGCCAAAGCGGAATATCCACGGAAAAAAGGCTTTACTCTGCATTTGGTGGGATCAGGAAGGTGTGGTATACTATGAACTGCTAAAAACTGGTCAAACAGTCACAGGAGATCTCTACCGACAACAAATTATCCGTTTGAGTCGAGCATTGCACGAAAAACGACCACAATATGAAACGAGACAGCGTAAGGTGATTTTGCTGCATGACAATGCTCGGCCTCACGTCTCAAAAATTGTCAAGGAAACGATAGAAGCACTTCGCTGGGAAGTGCTACCACATGCGGCTTGTTCACCAGACTGTGCCCCATCTGACTACCACTTGTTTCGGTCAATGGCACACGCACTTGCTGAAGAACGATTTAATTCGTACGAAGATCTCGAAAAATGGATCTCCGCCTGGATAACCTCCAAAGATGAATCATTCTTTCGACGCGGAATTCGCTTGCTGCCCGAAAGATGGGAAAAAGTCATCGCTAACGATGGACAATATTTTGATTAACGTACTTTTTCATTTTCTTTCATGAATAAAGCTTTACTTTTTGTAAAAAAACGGACGGAACTTTCCGATTTACCTAATATCATAAACTATTGCAAAATCCACTAAAATAGTTTTCTGAAACGCCTTCAACCCTTCGCGCTCTCGGAGTGTTCGAGATCCGGAGACCGAGGGGCATCGGTTCGATGCTAAAGTTTTACAACTTCAATAATTGCGAAATAAAAAGCGTGGCAACGGGTCGTTCGACCGGTTGCGGTAGGTTTGGTGTTAATCACCTGGCAAGGGGACGGTTAACGCGATGTCGTGGGCGACTCGATGCGAATCGAAACGCGATTTTCCGCGCGTTGAAAACGCGAGGCGTCCTGGTCCGGGTGTTGCGCGGTCGCACGTATCCGCGCTGCTTATACGACAATACGGCGTATCTGGCCAAGGATCTTGCATAGATCACACGCCTGTGACCTCTGTAAATGTTTGCCCGACAGAGAAAGTAAACGTGTAAAAGTCCCGCTTACGCGTGCACGCTTATCAGATTAATTACCGGCCGGACACGGGCTAGTGGGATGAAGAGGAGGCGAGGATGAAGAGGTAGAAGCGAGAAAGAGAGAAGCGGACAGAACCGCGTTGCGTTTCCTAGTATCTAACAGCCCCGGACGCCGATGTGTATTAATTAAGACGTGATTAGGCCGGCCCTTGGCCTTGCCACAACGGCGCGGTTCGCTTGCCGGAAAAGGAATCGTAATTGCGCGGAAAACAAGTCCGGATGATGTTCGCCACGACGAGCCACGGCCGGGATCTCTTTCGTCCTTTTCTCCTTCTCGCCTCGCCTTTCTTTTTCTTCGCGAAACGATTACCGGACAGAAAATCGCCGCGAAACACACCGGAACGATGGTAGCCGGTCGCTTCTTGTCGCACATTTTTCGGATGTCTACCAGCACGATTAATCGATTTTGTCGGCGACCTCTTGATCGGATGATAGTCGCTTCCACGTCGCTTTGCGACACCGTTTTCGCGAGTTCGTTGCGGAGGATGCGCGATAGAGGCAACTTGACGTCGATTAAAAATTTGTAATTTTGTTTCTGTTCCGAATACTTGAAGCAATTTTTGAGAAATCGATTATTTACATTTTTTTGAGTAACTCCGAGGCGCTATTAAAAGTTGTTATACTTCTTTGCTATGTTTTAAGCGACTTGCACGAGTTCGTTGCGGAAGACGCACAGTGGAGGCGACTCGACGGCAATTAAAAATTTGTAACGTTGCTTATGTTCTGAATACGTGAATCATTTTTTGAAATGTTAATTCTTTTCACTTTTGGAGTGACTCTGAGGCCCCATTGAAAATTGTTGTGCTCTTCCGATGTGTTTCCAGTGACTTTCACGTATTCGTTGCGGAATATCCGCAGTAGAGACGACTAAACGGTGATAAAAAAATCTGTAACGTTGGTTTTGGTATTTCAATGTTTTTTTTTTAAACCCTGAGCACTCTTGCAAACACTCTTAGGCGTCACTGAAAATTGCTAATCAGCTCTGCGCATTTCGGGAAATCTTTCTGAGCCAATTTTTGGAGTCCATCGCAGAGGACGCGCATTAATTGGAAGTGACTCGACGGGTATAATAAATTTCTAACGTTGCTTTACACTTAAATAATTATTTAAGAGCCCTTAGCACTCTTGCAGACACTTTAAGGCGTTACTGAAAATTGCTATTCCAGTCTGCGCATTTCGGGAAATCTCTTTCGCCAGCATCGCCACGTATCATCTTCGCCAAACATACGCTAAACTTTCCGACAAATCTTGAAAATTGAAATTCGTTGGCGAAGCGAATATAAATGCAACATCGGCAAGTATCATCTTCGCCAAAAAGACACTAAACTCTTTGACAAATCTTGAAAATTAAAATTCATTGGCGAAGCGAATATAAACGCAGCATTGCCAAGTATCATCTTCGCCAAAAAGACACTAAACTCTTTGACAAGTCTTGAAAATTGAAATTCGTTGGCGAGAACGAATATAAACGAAAGAATTAAACAATGTTTGAAGAATCTACAAACTCTGTAGGATCGCCACATATAATTTGCGCCAAAGTATTTGCCAAAATGTATTTTCGCCAATCTTTGCCAAAGTATTCGCCAAAAAAGGCACTAAACTCTCCGACCAATCTTGGAAATTGAAATTCGTTGGCGAAGCGAATATAAATGCAGCATTGCCAAGTATCATCTTCACCCTAAAAAGATACCAAACTTTTTACCAAACCTTGAAAATTGAAATTCGTTGGTGAAGCGAATACAAATGAAAGAATTGAATATAGTTTAAAGAATCTACGAACTTCCTAGTATCGCGACGTATCATCTTCGCCAAAAAGATGCTAAACTTCCCGGCAAATCTTGAAAATTGAAATTCGTTGGCGAGAACGAATATAAACGAAAGAATTGAAAAAAGGTTTGAAGAATCTAAGAACTTTCCAGCATCGCCAAAAAGATACTAAACTCTCCAAAAAACCTTGAAAATTGAAATTCGTTGGCGAAGCGAATATAAACGAAAGAATTGAAGAAAGTTTGAAAAATCTACGAACTTTCCAGCATCGCCACGTGTCATCTTCGCCCTAAAAAGATACCAAACTTTTTACCAAACCTTGAAAATTGAAATTCGTTGGTGAAGCGAATACAAATGAAAGAATTGAATATAGTTTAAAGAATCTACGAACTTCCTAGTATCGCGACGTATCATCTTCGCCAAAAAGATGCTAAACTCTCGGAAAAACCTTGAAAATTGAAAATGGTCGGCAAGGACGGAATATAAACGAAAGTATCGAAAAGGGATCTACGAACTGCAGGTCGATGGTTGTAGTTCGAGAGCCTGGGGCTCGTTCGGAGAGACATCGGCAGGCACAGCTGCACCGTAGAATCCCGTGACTTTAGGAAATTGCAGGTAATACGCGTGTGCAGGGCAGGCGTGGCGCGTCACGGCGGGGCGGCAGGTGCTTCGCGACGCGCTACGCTAAGCAGGATCGTCTCGAAGTCCGGATCGACGAAGGTCTCCTTAATAGGAGGCCCCTTCTGCTTGCCCCTTTCGTACGGGCAATTTCACTTTAATGGGTACGCGGTTCATTTGACCGAGCTCGCGTCCAGGCAAATATGCAAAACACCGTGTTTCGTTCGTCGGCTCGGCGGCGCGTCCTTTCGATTCCGTCCGGTTCCGGCAACTTTTCTCTCCCATCGTCGTTTTATCTTCGACTCGTTGCTATTTTTTATTTTTTCACTTTGCCGTATTATCGGCCGGGCCCCGCAATGTGCAACGTTTATCAAGATGTACCGTAAGAGGCGTATCGCTTCTGTTCGAAACAGCGATAAACAACCGATCGCTTTCTTCTTCCCTTAATGTAGATGTATCGATTGCCGCGACAGGCTGGCCGCGTCACCGCAAATGTTGTTCCCGTCTCGGTCGTGTACCATTTGATTAACAGAATTTATCGGGAAATTATTCGTCCTAATGGAACGAAAATGGAGGTTTATCGCGACGTTTTTAGGCGACCATCTACGTGACCAGCGCGGAGGATCGGTATCGAATGGCAACGAACAAAGAATGACACTTTGACGTCCGTTTTCGCACCGTATCGTCTTATGGCTGTCGGGATTAACGGCTTCGTTTCGATGAGACTGTTCGAAGATACGGCGACGTCAATCCGTGGAAACATATGGAACACAGTCCTGCAAAATTGCACTCTTGCAATTTCGGGTAAATAAATATCGAAATATTTTATCTTCGATTATTTTGAATAGAGAATTCTGCACCGAATTCGTTCCCTATTTTGTTACAATATAGAGACAGTTGCTCTTCTCATTTTCAATATTTTTTAAATGAACATAGATGAAAGGAAGAGTTAAAAAGTATTTTATCTTCGATTATTTTGAAGAGAGAATTCTTCACCGAATTCGTTCCCTATTTTGTCACAATATAGAGACAGTTGCTCTTCTCATTTTCAATATTTTTTAAATGAACATAGATGAAAGGAAGAATTAAAAACTATTTTATCTGCGTTCATTTTAAAACGTGTCTTCTCTATATTCAAGACCCTGAACACATTCTTCTTGTTGTTCCAATATAAAGACAGTTGCTCTTCTGATATTCAATATTTCTTAAACGAGCATAGATGAAAGGAAGAGTAAAATATTTTATCTTAGCTCATTTTAAAACGTGACTTCTCTATATTCAAGCCCCTGAACACATTCTCCTTGATGTTGCAACACAGAGACAGTGGCTCTTTTGATTTTTAATATCTTTCAAACGAGAATAGATAAAAGCAAGAATATCAAAATATCTTATCTCTTCTCGTTTTGATAGGTGAATTCTCTGCGTCAAACTCTTGAACATCCTTCGTTGTTTCAACACAGAGTTGCTCTTCTCACTTTCTCAATTTTCCAAACGAGAACAGAAAAAAAGCAAGAGTCTCAAAATATTTTTTAAAACACGTTCACCTAAAAATTCCCTCTTCGTTACAAAACAGAAAGTTGCTGAATCCACAAACTTTGAAAACAAGAGCAGAAAGATTAGACCAATTCATCGACGATACATCTGGCGTTTCTATGAAACGATCGAACAATGAAATCGAGTTTCGCCAGTCTCGCGAGAACGAACGATTTTTCCTCGGTCAAACAATAACGTTCGGAAAGAGACGTAAAAGCAGGCTAACGAAACGGTGTCGAGCGGTGTCGAAATCAATGGCAATTACCCCGGCAGAAACGAGCATAATAAAGTCCTTCTATCCTCGCGCGGTTATGTTTTCCTAAAACGATCCTCCTTCGTACGGATCGTCAGCCGCGTTACAGTGACGCAACCGCATCATATCGTATAATGAGAAAGGCGCTATAATCGAGAGCGATTAACCGCCGGTGATACAACCATGATAAAACGAGCAGGTTCTCCTCGTCTTTATGTCTACTAGGCTGCGAGGAAGTATTCGCGGGATTCCTTTAGAAATAGGTTACGAAAGCTAAAGAGAGAGATATATATATATATAGCAAGACGATAGAGAGCAAAGAGAGACAGAGAAGAAGAAGGTGCAGCACGCGTTTTCTCTCCCGAGAGGGTTGGGCCCCGACGCATATAAAGATCGCATGATGCCTGAACATTTAGCATTAATTGCGTATCGGTTTTGGCAGGTGGTTGCCAGTCATATAGGGATAAACATCTTCGCTTCAGTGACCGGAACCTGTGCCATAGATGAATAATTATAAACCGCGCAACGTACGCCCCGAAAAACCGTGCGTCGATCGCTAGGCCCCGACTATCGACTCTTGATATCATCGTACGAACCTCTCGTGCCACGGGTGTTCCCGAGTCTTCTGCGATATTAATTAACGTCTCGGGGATCGACGACGTTAAAGGTGTCCGGAACGATGGAATCTGGGAGCAAACGATTAACCGTTCCCGCACTTAAACGCCCGGTTAGGCTTCAATTTGTAAGCGCGAGATAACGCGTCGGTGTTGACCCTTCGACCGGAAGTCCTCCGCGGCGAAGACTCTTCAAGAAGGTGTCCGAAGACGCGCTCAGGGCGCGAATCGAAGGGGGATCCATGTTTTAACAATTATTGGGTTGTTCGGAAAGTAATTTCGTTTATTCCTGACAGAGGATTTAATTGTATTTTTTTGCACCCAATTTCACACTTAAACCGCATAATCATTATATGTTTTGAGAGCTGATATAGCAAGGCTTGTATGTGAAAAAGTCCAATTGATTCTACGCAGTAGTTTTTGGTTGGTGCCCTTTTAAATATGGAGAGCAATAAGCAGCATTTTCGTCATATTTTACTTTTTTACTATAGAAAAGGTAAGAATGCTGTTCAAGCCAGAAAGAAATTAACCGATGTGTATGGAGAAGATGCGTTGACAGTACGCCAGTGCCAGAACTGGTTTGCAAAATTTCGATCCGGCAATTTTGATGTCGAAGATGCACCACGTTTTGGAAGGCCGGTTGAAGCTGATAAAGACACGATAAAGGCATTAGTTGATGCAAACCGGCGAATAACAACACGTGAGATCGGTGAGAGGTTAAATTTATCAAATTCAACTGTTCATGACCACTTGAAAGGCCTGGGTTTAACCTCGAAGCTCGATATATGGGTTCCCCATGTTCTCGCGGAGAGAAATTTGTGTCGTCGCGTTGACGTCTGTGATTCGCTTCTCAAACGTCACGAAAATGATCCATTTTTGAAGCGCATCATTACTGGGGACGAAAAATGGGTTGTATATAACAATGTCAAACGCAAGAGATCATGGAGCAAAAAAGATGAACCGGCTCAAAGCATTTGCAAAGCCAATATCCATCAAAAAAAGGTGATGCTGTCTGTTTGGTGGGATTTTAAAGGAATCGTTTTTCTTTGAGCTTTTACCGGATAACACAACAATTAATTCGGAAGTCTACTGTCATCAGCTGGACAAACTGAATGATGCACTTCAACAGAAAAGGCCAGAATTAATCAACAGAAAAGGTGTAGTGTTCCACCAAGATAATGCGAGACCTCATACAAGTTTGGTCACTCGCCAAAAGCTTTTACAGCTTGAACGGGATACAATGCCACACCCACCATATTCTCCAGATCTTGCACCTTCGGATTATTATTTGTTCCGGTCACTGCAAAATTTTTTAGACGGTAAAACCTTCACTTCGAATGAGGAGGTCAAAAACCACCTCGATCAGTTTTCTGCCAGCAAAGACCAAAACTTTTATGAGCATGAAATCATGCTACTACCAGAAAGATGGCAAAAGGTATTGGACCAGAATGGCCAATATATAATTTAATAAAATATTTGTTCATTATACAAAAATTGTCTTTCAGTTTAACTAAAAACAACGAAATTACTTTCCGAACAACCCAATAGTAAGACTGCCCACTCTGTTTTTGTTCAATTGTTAATACTGTATAGATTGGAAGAAATTAATTTACTGAATTATTTTCTACGTTTGCATCTGTGCTATCTCAATAATTGTAAGCTGAAAGAGTCAGCACGCGCCATTTTGTAGTTCCAGTGTCCAAAATGGCGGAGCGCGACGAAGAGGACTAACGTCGCCGGAACGATACAATTTGTTGATTTCTTTAAAAATCGCTCCACAAATTGGAATATTATCATTTCAAGAATAGAATTAGCTTACAGTCGTCATCAAAATGGACCATAATGCAAATAAACCAAAAGGTATTGGACCAGAATGGCCAATATATAATTTAATAAAATATTTGTTCATTATACAAAAATTGTCTTTCATTGTCAAAACGAAATTTCTTTCCGAACAATTCAATAAATTAGCTGAAACCGGTCGAGTTCGACGTCCGGGGATCTATTGTCGGCCATCGAGGGATTCACGAGCGATGTTTCCGGCCGGTAACGGTCTCCTCCGAAGAGTCTGGCGAGCACGGATGATGGCAGGCTAACCGCCTCGAAAGATCAAAGATTGAAGGGTGGCCAGCGTTAGGATCCTCGAGGAGATATCATGAAAAATGCAGGTGAGCTAAAACCGGAAACGCAATGCCGCAACTGCGCAGCCTGACAAGCGAAATGAACATACGTGCACAATACAGTGTATCGGGACGATCCCCCGAGACCGCACGATGAGCGCTACAATTATTGTAAAATGGAGGAAACACGCCGGTTCGACATGGTTTGCCGGATCGGTGCCACGGGAACTTAACGAGATCCCAGATTTTTTAATTAATGCGGTTGGCACATCGGCGAACGGCCGGGGCTGGGAACGAAGAACTACTCTCTTGTTCGACTCTGTTCGACTCTGTTCGACTCTGTTCAACTCTGTTCAACTCTGTTCAACTCTGTTCAACTCTGTTGTTGCGCGCGCGCGCGAGCCCGCGCGTTTGCTTGCTGCCAGCAAGATCCTGGGAACCACGAAATAATGCCGCGATTATGTATGCGCCGAGGTATCTGGCTTATGAATCGATGATCATCATCATCATCATCAAGTTCAGCTGATGAGATCGCGTTCGCGAGGTCTTAAGTCGCGAAGCTTTTGCGCGTTACCGATCCGGCCAGGGTCGCGGGGGATCGTTAAGGAGAGGGCGCCTATGGAATTTGCGGAACAACCGGCTTTAATCTACAACCGTATTCGCGATCGCGAGATTCAATGGAAACGTACGGAACCCGCCGGAAGAATAGACGATTCTGAATAGTTGAGAACCCGCCGGTCCGTGTTCCAAAGAAAATTGCCGAGGAGATGTTTCCCTCGAGTTCCTGTTCCTCAGGAAATTCCCCATTAGGTTTACGTTCGTGAATTATTTACTCACCGATGCTTTCCACTTGCAGAAGTTTGCTTTCGACACTTTGCTCTCGTTCTTTCGCAGTCGACGGAATTTTTGAGATTTTTTTAGTCGAGCATGTATTGGATGGTAAGGCGGAGTTTGAAAATTAGTGTGGTTAAAGCGATTTTTGTATTGTTAAATGTTTCTTGATTGAATGGATTGGTAAATACTGTGTGATATGGGCAAGTATAAAGATTAGGGGGTGCTTGATAGTTTGTACTAGATTTGTCACCTTCGAGGCAGTATTGATAGTTACAGTGGTTAGAGCAATTTCTATATTGCTAAATATTTTTAGATACATTTTAATAATTAGAAAGTAGAGAACTAAAATGTTTCAGAAACTAGAGATTTTTAGATACATTTCAGCACTTACTGGCTACATTTCAGTATTGATATTAGGGTATTCTTAAAAGTTTGCACTCGACTGTCACCTTCGAGACACTATTGAAAATTACTATTTTACAATTAGAACAATTTCTACATTGCTATATGTCTCCACTCAATGAATTAGTAAATACTAGAGTGTAATATGGGCAAGTATAAAAATTGCAGAATTTTAGAACGTTCAATCATTGGCATTGATATTAGGGTACTCTTAATAGTTTATATTCGACTGTCACCTTCGAGCCATCATTGAAAATTATTCTGTTACAATTAGAGAAATTTCTCTGCTCTATTATAGCAGATATTTCTGCTATTCTCTGCTCTATTATTTCTCTGCTATATTTTTACATTCAAGAATTTAGTAAATGCTCGTGAATGTGATATAGGCTTCGAGAAAAATTCAAGAATTTTAGCACATTCAGTCACTAGCATTGATATTAGGACACTCTTAACTACTATATTATAATTAAAACAATTTTCATACTGTTAAATATTTACATTCAGGAAATTAGATATTTTTGGAAATATTCTAGCGCATACAGATACTGATACCGATAGTGTTCACTCTTAACCCTTGAACCCATGTCGAAACTATTCTATACATTGCAACCACTCGTGCTCCTACAAATCTAATCCCACAAGTACTCCCCGATGGCTACCAACCCCTTGTCATACCACCCTCTTTGTCACCACAGTTATAACGTCTTCAAACAATGTTCAATCTTCCAAAAATGTTACAGAAAAAAGAAGAAAATTTATATTTCTTGTACGACTGCATTTGCTGCAATGTTGAAACTTTAATTAAAAAAGGCTATAACATCGCATTCGTTTGACTTTGTTTAAAATCTTCAGCACGACTTGGAAAACGTAACAGAAAGAAAAAGAAGATTTCCACTTCTTGTGCGCTATATTTCAAGGCTGAAATATCGATCAACAACGAATAACACTGCATTTCACCTAAAAAGGAAAGGCATTTATTTTTGCT
>CM052089.1:18106545-18117253 GCA_028453745.1 Agapostemon virescens
GCAAGCAGAAAGCAACCTAACTCGATTTTAATATAAAACAAATACAATTTCAATGCAAAATTCTTTAGGCTAAAACAAAATGGCGCATCACCGTGAACAGATTCCAAAATAAATCGCAAGCAGAAAGTAACCTAACTCGATTTTAATATAAAACAACTACAATTTCAATGCAGAATTCTCTAGGCTAAAACAAAATGGCGCATCGCTGCAAACCGATTCCAAAATAAATCGCAAGTAAAAGGTAACCTAACTCGATTTTAAAATAAGCCAGCTACAATTTCAGTGCATAATTCTCTATACTAAAACAAAATGGCGCATCGCCGCGTACTGATTCCAAAATAAATCACAAGCAGAAAGCAACCTAATTCGATTTTAATATAAAACAACTACAATTTCAATGCAGATTTCTCTAGGCTAAAACAAAATGGCGCATCGCCGCGAACCGATTCCAAGATAAATCAGAAGCAGATGATAATGCGGAATGATCGTTAGAAAAACGAGAAATCAATGTCGGCGAATATGATCGTCTATTTAACCACGATCAGTTTCATTAGAGGTCTGGTATCAGCGTTGCAAGAGGACCCGGCAGTTATCCCGGTTCGCCCGGTAGCCATGTAAATCGAGCCGGACATCGTTCGAATGATTCTCGCATCGAAACACAACCCCGCAACTATGTCCGTCGGGGTGCGAGGAAGGGAGCACGTACAGTCTGGCGTTGGCCATCGAGTTTCACGATCTCCGGTCGCGGAATTCCGTGGATATCTGATTTTCGACGCGGTTCGGAATATAGCGTCGGCTATATCCGGCGTCATGTAGCGATAGTTTAATGACGGCCCAGTGATTTATTTCGCGTTTCTCGCGGCAATAAACGGCCGATTCAAAAATGACGAGAGATTTATCAAGCCGGGGCGGCGAAGGTGTGGGCAAGCTGCAAAAGAAAGACAGAGAGAGAGAGAGAGAGAGGGCAAGGGAAAGAAAGAAAGAAAGAGAAAGAGAGTGCACGCGCGACGGTGAGAAAAAGAGAGGGCGAGAGAAACGTCGCCTAGAGGCACGCTCGTGCGGTTCTCCAGCCAGATATATACACAAGGTTGCTTGAAAAACACACTGTAGACACAGCAGACATGGCCACTGGCCGGGTTATCAACCCGATCAGGAGTAAATCTCCCGGGCACTGTCAGGGAGCGTTCGACAGGCACGATAGTGAATTAACTTCGGGAATAAATGGTGCCTCCTAGGACGAGATTCCATTCACGAAATTTCTCTCTTTCTCTCTCCCGTTCTCTGAGCGGCGATAAGAAAAAAATGCACCTACTTCGGGGAAAAATTTCGTACACCTCCTTTTGCGAGACCCGGCTCCGGCTTCAGCATCGGCATCGGCTTCGGCTTCGAGGAGCGAGCGAAACAAGCGCGCGGGATCAATGATCTTGATAACCGGCCGGCCGAGGCGGGACTTTACTCGCTGACTCTCCCGTTTACAAGCTCCCATCATCGGGAACGCGATGATTAATTTCGTAGGTGTGCGGTTGATGAATGAACGGGATCCCCGGTTGTTTAATAAATCGCCCGACCGGGTTTTCTAGGCCCCCTTTCAAGGCCTACTGGAAAAATCCGCGAAGGTCGCCGAGAGTGAGAGCGTAGAGAAGTTTAGTACCGGTCCGCCGGAGTGGATTGGTTTGCCGGGCTCGTTAACACGTTGATTAACATGTTCGCTGCCAGGTTGGTCGCATATGGGTGGCAATGGATGCTGTTTCGTCGAGCGAGCCGAATTTTAGTGGCGTTTTCTCGACGTGAATGGGGTAGATTTGGGGATTTTATTGTGAACGGGGCTTAAACTAGTTTATAATTCAAGTATTAACGTCGTGGTGATTGTAGTATTATTTATATTTAACACTTTATCGACCGGTGACTATTTCAGAATTTTTGTAAGGCCCATGATCCATGACTGAAAACTTTTTAATGGGTCTTTCAACGCTCACAGCAATTTTTATTGCGGATCAACAATGCATCCCCAATAATATTGTCGAATAATATTGTTACAAATTGGAATGTAAAAATAGAATTTTAAGCTTCACTTTGATACAGCGCTAATATTGAAAAGCCTATTAAATAGGCTTCCAGTCGATAAAGTGTTAAGGAAATGGAGTGCGACTCGTCGAAATTATGTTCTTGTGTTATCTGGACACTAAGTATATGTCTATGGAGATGATTACAATTTTTAAAATATTCGTGATTGTGAAATTCAGAGACTATTAATATAGTTTTTAATTTATTCAGTGTCCATGGGAACTCTGAACACATTGATCACTCTTTTTCTGAAGGCAGATTTGTGGGAAGAATCGCAGATGAATAAAAATTTGAAGACTATGGTAATGTAAAGATTTGGCGAATCGATGGGCCTATCTTGCGAGCATCTAAATGTTTAAAATATTAAAAATTAGAAAAATGTAAAATTGATAACTACAGGAATCAACGAGCCTACCTCGTGAGCATTCGAGTGTTTGGAATATTAAAATATCAATAAGAATGAAGAATTGGAGTATTTGAAATTGCAGAGCACAGAATTAGGAAATGAACGAGAATAGTTGAGATTTAAAAGATGATTTAAAAGAAGATTTAAAAAGAATCGAAGTAGGAGAAGGCAGAAAGATTGAAGAATGCAGAAGGGTAAAGGGATTAGAGAAGTGGACGAGCCTAAACCGTGAACATCCGAATCGTCCGCCATGTTCGTGAGGTTCCCCCGGAGCAAAGAGTATCTTGATAAGAGCCAGAACCTGGGCTGACCAATAATCTAATCTCGCGCGGCAGTGCTGTATCTATTATCCGGGGAAAGTCCGTGGGCACGGTAGCCATGCACGAGAAAAAACGTTCAATTTGCATCGGCCGCCATTCTTCAGCTCCTTTGAATTCCGTCGCTATAGCGACCTTTGTCCGGATCGTGCCACAATGGCCACTATCTTCTCCCTCGGCTCTCCGCTCTTCCTGGAGAAACCGTCGCAAACAAAGAATCCTCCCTGCACCCCCTCGAGAAAAAGGGCAAAACGGCGAAAAAGGTCGATACACGAATAAGCGATGCGCCGGTTGGATAATCCGAGAAAAAAGACCGCGAAACGTGAACTCGCACTGTGCCGCACCAACCAACCTACCCCTTTACCTCTCTCGCTCCCTCTCCATCTCTCGCTCTCGCTGTTTGCCATCCTCTTCCTCCTCGACCCTCTTCGACCGCCAATGCGCCAACCTGTGTGCACAAGGATGGATCGAAGTGCAGCACATTTTCGGAAAGTAGAAACCCATTACCGTGGACATTCTGAATTTTAACGCGCTCGACCGGCCCAACCGTACCACCTGACTTATCGTTCGCCATGCACACGCGAATCGTAACGTACGATCAAACAGCGGCCACCATTTTGTTCACTAACGCGGGCCTCTTCTTTATGTCAGTTCGAGGGCATTTTATTATCCATCCTGCAATTTTTATACACATTTTATTTCTAGATCTCGATGTATTTATTTCTTTATTTCTAGAAAGGGGTTGAAGAATATCAGCCATTTTGACAAATGCTGTTTCAGTTTTTTATTTCGTCCTGCAATTTTATATGCACATTTTATTTTTGGGAGATCTTTGTACAAGATGAAAAATGGCTATAGTAGTTGGGAGGGTCAGATGACGAAGGATGTTGGCCATTTTGTTAAATATTATTTAAGTTTCTATTGGATCCTGCAATTTTCTATGCACATTTTATTTTTAGAAGGACTTTGTGCAAGATGAAAAATGTCTATAGCAATTGGGAGGGACAGTCGACGAAGAATATCGGCCATTTTGTTAAATATTATTTAACCTTCTAATTCATCCTGCAATTTTCTATGCACATTTTATTTTTAGAAGATGTTTGTACAAGATGAAAAATGTCTATAGCAATTGGGAGGGAGAGACGACGAAGAATGTCGGCCATTTTGTTAAATATTATTTAACCTTCTATTTCATCCTACAATTTTCTATGGACATTTTATTTTTAGAGGAACTTTGTACAAGATGAAAAATGTCTATAGCAATTGGGAGGGAGAGACAACGAAGAATGTCACCTATTTTGTTAAATACTATTTAACCTTCTATTTCATTCTGCAATTTTCTATGCACATTTTATTTTTAGAAGATGTTTGTACAAGATGAAAAATGTCTATATCAATTGGGAGGGAGAGACGACGAAGAATGTCGGCCATTTTGTTAAATATTATTTAACCTTCTATTTCATCCTACAACTTTCTATGGACATTTTATTTTTAGAAGAACTTTGTACAAGATGAAAAATGTCTATAGCAATTGGGAGGGAGAGACGACGAAGAATGTCGGCCATTTTGTTAAATATTATTTAACCTTCTATTTCATTCTGCAATTTTCTATGCACATTTTATTTTTAGAAGATGTTTGTACAAGATGAAAAATGTCTATATCAATTGGGAGGGAGAGACGACGAAGAATGTCGGCCATTTTGTTAAATATTATTTAACCTTCAATTCCATCCTACAATTTTCTATGGACATTTATTTTTAGAAGAACTTTGTACAAGATGAAAAATGTCTATAGCAATTGGGAGGGAGAGACAACGAAGAATGTCACCTATTTTGTTAAATACTATTTAACTTTCAATTCCATCCTACAATTTTCTATGGACATTTTATTTTTCGAAAATTCTTACACAAAATGAGAAATGTCTATAGTAATTGGGAGGAACAGACGACGAAGAATGTCGACCATTTTGTTATAATATTATTTAACCTTCTATTTCATTCTGCAATTTTCTATGCACATTTTATTTTTAGAAGATGTTTGTACAAGATTAAAAATGTCTATAGGAATTAGGAGGGAGAGACGACGAAGAATGTCGGCCATTTTGTCAAAACAAGAACAATCTTCATTTTCGCTAATATTTGCATACCATCGTGAACTTTAAAAATTGGCAGATGCACATGAAAACAATATTTTTCCAACAATTACATCATCTCGCCTCGCATACTAAAATGTGCCATAAACGCGCGATTATGCACACGTCCCAAGAGATAAAATAGGTATAACGAGCCTTTCGTTTACGCGATGTAATTAGCCAATCGTTTTTCATATTCTTCGAATATTATAATCGCGTAGATTGATTCGTAAATAAACATCGGAAGATGGAGACTCTACTCGTTACGGTAAAAAGGACATTTCAAGTGGGGGTACCGTGCTTTATGATACTTCCCGAGTTAGGATAGTCGCAACGTGTCAGACTCGCGCTTCAATTCCGCCGGGTTTTTATTTATGCACCCACTCGAGATTTATTAAACATGATGCTTATAGTTAATAACATTCTGTAAGAGAAAGTTTCGAGTGTATCCATAATTATTTAAACGACGCTCAAGGGTTTCCCATTGGTCAATAGTGAGCCCCCGCTTGAAGACTCTTCAGCCTCGAGTTTTTCTATGTCTTCCATTTTTCCAAAGAAATGTTTTTATCGCATTTATAAATCCATCTTCGAACCTTTCGAGACTCTCAAAACTCGTTCTTCCTTGAATCTTCTTTAAACAATTTCAATTTACCGAACAAGGAATAATTGAAGATACTTCAACGCGAATGCCGAAGTCACGATCATTGCAAGAATATTCGTTAAAAATCAACTTCGGTGTATAATAGTTACGAGACAGCCGGCGAAGTTCATCAAATTACAGAAAGATGGAGGACGTGGTTCTCGCAGAAAGTTGCAGCGAATCGCGCGCGGTTCGTCTGCGGGATTTCGTAAAATTAGAAAATCGTTCCGGCATCGAACCGCGCATTCGCGATTTTTTTTTTTCGGAAAAGGTAGCTGCGCATTCTGGGAAGCCACGTTAATAGCAACAGTTTAGCAATAAATTCGGAGTCCCGTTTGCGCCACCGCCGGTTTCCTGCCTCGGCGTTCAAGCCGAGGCGATCGTCGCAGCACGCGGGATATTAGCAAATTCATTTCACAATAATATTAGACGGGCCCTCCGCCGCGTGAGTTATGCGCAGGTGTTCCCCATGTCAAACTATAACTGCTATTGTAGCCGTTCTCTATGAATATCGAGTGCCTAGTCGTGTACGACGCTTATCCGCTGCATCTACAAGCGTGCGTTGTCACGTGGACGACAGCATGCAGAACTTGCCACGTTGACATTTTCCATGCGAGCGATTTCATTCGCGGCTGACAATTTTCCTCGCGGAACCGCGCCGCGCGTCACGTTCCTGCTTCGTTTCAATCGTGGAACACGCTCCTTTTCTTGCTATTTTATCTAATTTCGCGTCTCCCGGGTCGCCGAAGTCATCGTTCACTGCTCGAGACGACAATCTTATCGGGAAAATTTAATTCCATCCTGTTTCCACTGAATTTTTCTGTGACACACATTCCGGAATGTTTCTTTATCTCTTTTTAGAACCCTTTGAGTTTCAAATCCCGATCGACAATTCCACTAAACCGGCGAGAATCGAAACCGTTTCAAAAGGGACACTAAAAATTCAATATTTCCATCGACCAACAGGGAAATTCGACGCACTCCAATGAAATCCTCGAAATCCAAAAAGTTCACTGTCAAACCGTGCACCGAAATCGTTCGTCAACGCGATCGGGAAATAATGCTGGCAAAGCAACAAGAATCTCCACAGAAACCAATGAAATCTCGTTTAACCCCTTGCACTATTTTCACGAGTCTGACTCTTGAAAATTTTAGGACAAATTTGAATATCACGAGTTAGGCTCGTTGTTTAATTTCATGTCAAATGTGAATATCACGAGTTTGGCTCGTGATCGACATTTAGGGACAAACTTGGATATAAAAATTATTAACCCTTTGCACTCCAAGCGATATTAACCCCTTGGCCTACGATTTATTTTCTGATAGCACTGATAGCAGATTTTCTTTATCCTCTGCGAAACGACAAAAAGAAAAGTGAAATTTGTAATTACCGCGTGCGTAGCTATTCTCCACCGATTGTATGCGATCAAAAATTAAATAAAATGTTATTTCGGTTTAAAGGAAATTAAGGAAACACATGTTTAACACATTCACTGCCGAACTGACGACCTAGAAAATTCCATAAAATCAGATTAATTTATTTAATGAAACAACGATGGAAAACTTTAAATGTATTGCACATAGTTATGTATCAACCTTCCTGAATTCTTCAGATATCAACTAAATTGAATGCAAGGATTATATTATATTAATATATAATATTATTAACGTATATTAATAATATTAATATAACTATAATATATATTATATATTATATATTATAGTTACATAATATAATATAACTAATAATATAATATAATATAATATATATAATATATATAATAATATAATATAATATATATAATAATATAACTATAACTATAATATTAATATACTATATAATATATAGTATTAATATATAATATATAATATATAGTATATTAATAATGTAACGAATATTAACGTACAAATTTATTTTTAAACATGGACTAATCATTCTGTCACCCATATATGGGTGACATGGCAGTCAAAGGGTTAAAAGATTCTGTTCGAAATCTTGATCACGAGTCTGGTTCGTTGTTGTAGGGCAAGGGGTTAATTCGAAAATCGAGACATTTTTCGTTCCTTTCGTACGTGTACAGTTTATTACTAATACATGTTTGCGCATATGTTAGATTTTTACTGGTTGCTTTCTTGTGAATATAGTGATGCAAAAAGTGTTTGAATAATAGTGTGGCATTTTTTAGTGGCGCATCAGAGGCGCCACTGGAGTGCTAAGGGTTAATTTTAGACTTGTACGTATTTTTCAATTTGATAGTTCGTTGATATTTAATTTTTTATTCATATTTCGTATTTCATTTTGCAGTCCGGTTATAGTGTCACAATCTGAAAATTTATTTCAGTTCAAATATTACTGCCGCGGATTTGACTTCACTTATTTGTATTCCACTATTAATTAACCATATTATTATTACTTATACAGAACTTGTTCTAGCCATATGCAATAATTAAAATATTTTTTAAAAGTTTTTCACTCAAATTAATTTGTATTTCACAAGAGCTCCATCGCGTGAAGTATACAAGAGCAAGCTATGTCGCACTCAGACGTAAGATATTTTTCCCAATTCTGGACCATTCGGGCGCCACGGGTTTGGCACAGCTTTTTCCAAGTTTCAGCGTGGTGGAAGGGGTTGAAGTGGCCATCGACAGAAAATAAACGAAATTATCAATCATCGAGCTTGGACTGGTTCGCATGCGCGGAGGGTCTGTAAAAAGATCGAGAAGTAGAAAGGAAACGACGTGGGTGCCCTTCACCGGAAACGTCGAACATCGAGGAGCGCGTGGGCGGAGAGAGCGAGAGGGTTTGGATTCGAAAGCTCGAAAGCGCAGCAGCTCGGAAAGGTAGCGAGAGCAGGAGGAGGGGATGTCGGGGTGAAAAGGGGCGAGGGCATCGTGAAGAGAGAGAGAGAAATAGACAGAGAGACTCGTTAGGGGTGAGTCCTCCCCCGGGTGCAATCGTGGCGGCCGCAATTTAGCGTGGCCGATAAACCGTTTTCCCCCGCGGTGTCCACCGGCAACTTTCGCGAAATATTCGGCGGTCCGTGTGGAGAGGGTGGTCCTGCGAAGGTGGATGGGAGAAGGGAAAGGAGGGCGGACAGAGAAGAGCCAAGAGAGAGAGAGAGAGAGAGAGAGAGAGAAAGAGATAGAAAAAGAGAGAGAGAGATCGGAGGAGAGACGACAAAGGGAACAAAGCGAACGGCGTGACTGCGGTGGCCAATGGGAGTCCCGTGCGAGGGGACATCGGGACCGAATCAGTTTATGCGCGACAGGTTCTCGAAAGAGAGAAAAAAGAAGCGGAAAGGAGGAGAGAAGCGATGAGAACGAAAGAGAGAGAGAGAGAGAGAGAGAGAGAAAGAGAGAGAGAAAGGAAGATAGGGAGGGAGAGATAGAGAGAAGGAGATGGGTAAAAAAGAAGAAGACAGAGAGGAAGAGAGCCAGGGGCCAACCAGACCGTATAGTTTGCCAACTCTCCAACCTTCTGGTTCGCCGCCATGGAGAGACATTATTTACAACGGAGCCTTTGGTAGACAATGCTGGGGTACCCGCGGCCATCTTTCCTTCCTTTTTTGTTCTCCATATGCAACAGCATCTGCTCCGGCCATCCCATCGGCTCTCTTCAGCGTCGCCGGTAGAAAAGAGAGCCCGCTTCTGGCTCCGGCATCGAGCAGGTCGTGCTCTCTCTCTCTTTCTTTCTCTCTCTTTTTCTCTCTCTGTCTGGTCGGTCTCTCTAGCTTCCTCGATGCGTGTCTCTCCTCTATTTCGCCGGGCCTGCATCAAGGGAGAGCCGAACGAGAGACCTTGCCGAGCGCTATCATTATCATAAACTCGCGGGGCCCCGGTTGTGGGACCGTAAAATATATCGGAGCGTGTGCCACCGGTGTCAGTTTCCCATAGAACCTGGACTGAAACCCTCTTCGTCTCCGACCGCTTTGGAACAGAGACCTTATTGTCCCTTTGCGCTCGCCATCGAATCCACGGAAACGCTCGTCGATCCTCTTCTCTCTCTCTCTCTCTTTCTCTCTCTCTCTCTCTCTCTCTCTGTCTCTCGTCGCTCAGCCCTGAAGATTTGCAATATCTCCGCTTAACAACCTTCAACCAGCAACCTGTCCGCAGGAGATTCCGTACCCACCTCCTTCGCATTGTTCAGGATTCCTGAAATCGATAGATTGGCGAAGCTCATTCCGATTCAACGGATACGCTATGATTAGCCGGTACATGGAGCGCAGAGGATGACGGGTCCTCGCGGTCGCATTACAGATTTCATCGGAGGTCTATTCTACGCAGAGACGATTGAAACGATACCTGCGGGCAGGTGCACAGACACCATCCCCGCCGGCGCTGCCCCCCGACGTTTTTGCCCCCGGTGAAAGCTCGAGCAGACGCGTTTCTCGCAATTTAACGTGCTCACCTGGTGAACGCCGCGCGGTGCATCCCCGGAGATCCGCATTCTGGTACCAGAGCTCTTTGTAACTGATTCGCTGCACGTTAACGATCCATTTTTGTCGTAGCTATATTTGTTGAATTTCTACTGCTCTCGAATTTCTACTGCTCTCCGTACCGCGAACGACAATTCGTGAAGGTTTAGAGCAACTGCAACGATGATGATTTGAGGTGTCCTTTTCTGGAAGTCGTCAACCATCTTAAACGTTGTAATTATTAATACGCTGTTTGTTAAGGATTTCACAATACGAAGACACAAAGATATATATTGTGAGCCAGGAATAGGTTGGTAGCTTGAAAACAGCAACTCTGAAAGATTGCAAGGATGCACGGGAGTTTGCTGGTGCAAAGCTAGAAGATAATTGAAGTCCTTTTTTGAAGGGTGCCTTTTCTGAAATAGTCAACAATCTTAAAAATTGTAGTTACTTGCAAGCGGTACCTTAAGCATTGCACAATGCGAAGACACAAGTCTACGTATTGTGAACAAAGAATAAGGTGGTAGGTTGAAAACAACAACCCTTAAAGATCGCAAGGAAGCACGGGAGTCGGCTGATCCAAAACTAGAAGATAGTTGGAGTTCTCCTTTAAAGGATACATTTTCTGAAATAGTCAACCATCTTCAAAATTGTAGCTAGTTGTGGGATGAACTCTAAGTATTTCTAATTATGAATACACAAGCCTCCATATTGTACGTGACGAATCTGTTGAT
>CM052089.1:18147943-18163175 GCA_028453745.1 Agapostemon virescens
TCGTCAGAAGTGATCCGAATTTCAAGGTTTCTAGGATCCAGGGATCGGCAAGGATGAAGCTTGCAAGACTGAGTTTCTGCATTACGCAGAAACGAGCATCGCACCGGGCAAAAGCGTGGTACAATACTTTTACTCGGTCGCTTCCAAGACAGTTTCGCTGAACGAAGAATTATGGAGTGTTTTATTCGCGTTCATGCAACCTTCATCCCTCCGCTCTTTTCTCCAGGAATCGGCTTGGCTGGGTTGGAATAATCTCGGGAAGAAATCATGCAAGAACGTGACCAGGCACGGTGAACGTGAACTCCGCGTGGGTGTAGCAGACATTCGCTGGTTCTTTGGTCTTCCATGTTCGAGTCGGATCCCAGGGAGCTATTCGAACTGCTTCGAATGGGAAACAAAATGATTAGATCCTTTCTTCCACGTTTTACTACCCCTCATTCTCCTCTTGCGATCCCCTAATCGGGAAACAAAATATTCGCAGATTCTTTAAAAGCATCCCTTTCAATTCGGTGTCCCTCTATTTCCTCGTTTGCTAACTTTTAAACAATTAGGATAGCAGTTCGAGGCAACCGAGGTTCTAGGTTTTAAATTATCGAACAAAATTATTATTTTCTAATTTCTCTTCTGGTCGAGTGGTAATCTTCAATAGGTAAAGATTGAAATACGTTTAAAGAAGCAGTAGTTGATTATTGAAATCGCTAAGCATAGAAATTTGCTAAAAATTGCTATTCTAATCTCCCGAAATTAACTTTTAATTATTTCTTATCTTCCAGAGTGCTAGTTTTCAATATATAAATATTAGAGTACACTTAGAGAGGCAATAGTTAATTTTTTTAAATAATCAAGCATTAAGGTTTGTTAAAAATTGCAATTGCTATGCCCCAAAATTATTCTTCTCTAATTTCTTACCTCCCCGAGTGCTATTCTTTAATTGGTAAAGATTGAAATAGGTGTAAAGAAGCAGTAGTTTATTTTTGAAATTGCTAAGCTCCAGAATTTGCTAAAAATTGTAATCCTAATCCTCCGAAATTATATTTTTATTTCTAATCTTCCAGAGTGCTAATCTTTAATAGGCAAATATTGGAGTTTGCTTATAAAAGCAGTAGCCGATTTTTTAAATTTGCTAAGCCTTAAAATTTGCTAAAAATTGCAATCCTAATCCCCCCAAATTATTCCTTTATTATTTCTTATCTCCCAAAGTACTAATCTTCAATAGATAAATATTCTAGTGCGTTTAGAGAAGCAGTAACCAATTTTTGAAATTTTTTAAGCCTTAAAATTTGCTAAAAATTGCAATCCTAATCCCCCGAAATTATTCCTTTCTTTTTTCTCATCTCCCAAAGTGCTAATCTTCAATAAATAAATATTCTAATTCGTTTAGAGAAACAGTAGCCTATTTTTTAAATTTGCTAGGCTCAGAAATTTGCTAAAAATGGCAATCCTAATCCCCCGAAATTATTCCGTCCTTATTTTTTATATCCCAAAGTGTAAATCTTCAACAAATAAATATTCGAGTTCGCTTAGAGGAGCAGTAGCTTATTTTAAAAATTTAATAAGCCTCTAAATTTGCTAAAAATTGCGATCCTAATCCCCCAAAATTATTCCATTCTTGTTATCTCCCAGCGAATCAACCTCCAAAATTTTTATATTCCAAAACACTCTTCTCTGAAATTTCCTAAAACTTGCAATTATGTTTCACCTCCTAATAAACCGATTTCCAACCGACTAGCGTAAATTTAAGAAAGCAGCGATATATTTTTCAACTAGTTAAGTGCTAAATTCTCTTAGAAATCGCATAAGATATTTTCTTCTTTTTTGAAATTTCATTACAGTTGCATTCAAGGGAATCCACGACGGCGATACTCCCGCGATTTTTATCGATTCAGAAATACGACGAACAATCTCCGTTAAAAATCGCGGACGCTTAGTCAGCGGCCAGCACAATGCAACTGGATGCGTTATTGTATGCACCGTTGTACCTTGCATTCTAGTTTTTTCCCCTGCGTTTCCGTTATCCTTCCTCGTGCCGCGCTTTCCAATTGCGGAGTAGTTGATATTCCTACGCGTTGTCGAAAAATTCGGTCATGTGTTCCGGCGTCGCGTTTCTTCAAAGTCATCCGCCGATACATTCTGATGAAATTCAACTTGTCGCATGAACCAAGAGAATGTTTACTCGCGCAATCGTGCAATAAGAAGAAAAACACTCCGTTTATTTATCGGAGACATTACAAACTTATTTTTGGAACTGCGAACGTTCGCGTCACTTTCTGCGAACGTTTTTAATAAACAACGAACAGCGACGTACAATTTTATTATTCTCTTCCGTGCGGCATTAGTTTATAAAATTCCAGTGTAATCGCCTGACTTTCATTTAATACAAAACGGTGCAATTATTTTTAATACTCTGGACTCGAATAACTGTTTCAATTTCTTTTCATAAATTTTTATAAATTTCTCAGATGCAAAAATAATGATTAAAAAATTGTTTTACATAATAGCGTGGCAGGGTTTAAGTGGTGCCTCAAGAGCCACAATTCCAAAGGTTTTATAATGATTCATTGATTAGTGTAGAGCATTCGTTTCTGTCACACTGGCCGTTAGAAAAAAATTGCTAAAAATCCGAGCGAACTCGTTTCTGTAATTTTATATAAATAAAAACTAGTCGCTTTTAGTACTCCGCCGATTTACCGTTAGATTCGCAGGATTCGTGAAAGTTGTAGGACACAAATTTATGTAAGCTGCAATTATTTCGATTGCATACGCGGTGCATTAAATTCTATTATTGCCGATGTAATCGATCCGCGAAACCGTTGGAAATTTGACTAGGTACGTGAGCAGAATTTTTTTGCAACGCAAAATAGGAAGTTCCCGAGTCGCAATACAGGTTCCACCGCACGAAGTGTTTCAATTCGTGCGTCCGATACGGTGATGCAATTAAGTTGGCAATTCCGCGAGCAAGTCACTCGTAAAAACGGCCGCAAAGCCTAACGAGGAGTTTCTTTTCCCGTGTTCGTCTGTTAAAGATAATTTGCGCGCGGGATCCAGCGTTGCGTGATTCGGATCGGCGCGCGACGTATAATTTTAATTTTAATGCCCGCCCTTCGGGATGCGTATAGGGCACTCGTAGGTGTGCGTAACGGGGTCGTTAAATTGCAGGCAACTTCGCGAAACCACGTCCTTCTCTCCCGTCACGTGCATTTACCATCGAGGTAACCCACGAAGTGCCTTCGATGCCGACCATTTTCAATCCTTCGCTAACCCCCTCCGGCACGGATTTTCCACCGGCGATTATGCTCGCACGAACTCATTCTCGAAACACGCACGGCCAGGCCTGCAATCCCCTTTTTCCCCTCCTGAAATTAATTTTCAGAAAAATCCTGTTCTTCAGCGCTGAAGAATTTCATGTAATTCCTGGGTTCGATTTAAAAATGCGAAATTGGTGATGGGAATCCGGAATTGGACTAGGAAGAAACGGTAATTGGACATTGAAATCAGAGAGTCACTGTTGGTATTCAAAAATTGACACTTTGAAAGCTGAAACTGGCACTCAGAGGTCAGCAATTGGGCAGTTGACACTTGGACATAAAAAATTGCAACTTAGAGATCAGAAATTGGGCAATTGATACTTGGAAATCAAAATTTTGCACTTGGAAGTCAGCAATTGGGCAATTGACACTTAGAAATAAAAAAATTGCAACTTAGAGATGAGAAATTGGGTAATTGACACTTGGAAATAAAAAAATTGCAACTTAGAGATGAGAAATTGGGTAATTGACACTTGGAAATCAAAAAATTGCAACTTAGAGATCAGCAATTGGGTAATTGACGCTTGGAGAGCCGAAATTGGCACTTAGAGGTCAGCAATTGGGCAATTGACGCTTGGAAATCAAAAAATTGCAACTTAGAGATCAGCAATTGGGCAATTGACACTTGGAGAGTCGCAATTGGCACTTAGAGGTCAGCAATTGGGTAATTGACACTTGGAAATCAAAAAATTGGAACTTAGAGATCAGCAACTGGGCAATTGACACTTGGAAATTAGAAATTCGACAATTAACACTTAGAAATCAATATTGGAAATAGAAATGAGAAAGTGGACATAGAAATCAGAATTTGACACTTGGAAATCAAGAATTCAACATAAAAACCAGAAATTGGACACAGAAATTAGAAATTTACACTGGAAAATTAAAAATTCATACTTAGACATCAGAAATAGGTAAATGAACAATTGAAAATCAACAATTGGATGTATAAATAAATAATTGAGCATAAAAATCAGAGATTGACAATAGGAATAAGAAATTGAGCAAAGAAATCAGAAATTCACTCTTGGAAATCAAGACAGTGGATAGAGAAATCAGAAATTGGGCAATGGACACTTGGAAATCAGAGTTGACAGTTGAAAATCAGACATTGGATAGACGTAGCAGAAAATAGGAATAGAATGAATAAAAATAAAAGATGCAACATAGAATGCAACATGAGATATACGTTCAGCTAGACTGTAAATGGTATAATTAAAAATTGATTAATATTGTTAATCATTTATTGGTGAGCGCACTGTTAGATAAGTGACGTAGCTTTCACGATGAGTATTAATATAAATCTAATGGAAACTCAATAGTTATTTTTCGAGTATCGTGGGGGGGGATAGGGTGGACGGGTATTGCGAAAGAAAAAGTCGACAGAGGCAGCGAGTATATTGTCAAAATATATTCAATGAAAAAATCATCTTGTAAAATTAGACAATCGTTCCATTCGTTACAAGAATAGTAATAATAGGAGTGATAATAATAATAATCGTCGTCATCATTATTACCTTGCCTAACAGAACCGCTACCGAATGCAATTATAATCCCTACAACCTATAGCGGTGCCTTAAGAAACTCGAGGAACGTCCTTTATTTACAACAATTACGTCAAATACGCCAAGGATTCGCGATCGGGCGCGGCTCGATCCGCCATTTCTCCAGCGTATAGTGTCGCCTCCGCTCTGCGATTTTGCATTCACGTTCTTCTTTCTTGAGCAATAATTATAATTACACATCGTTCGCGCGCCCGAAATTTATTTATAAATAATATATTTATATTTATATTTATATTTATATATATATATTTATATTTATATTTATATTTATCGACGTTAAAACCCAACGTTTCGGAACGCTCTCTGCGCGTTTCCTATTTAACAATTTCAATGACTCTGCGTCGACGCCATTTTCAGCCTAAACCGAACGAATTGCGTTCGCCAGACGAAAATCAATCGATCCTAGATGTTGTCGCCTAATTCGCCTAACGATTATTCGTAATATATATATTATTGTGTACGTACATATACATATACATATATATATATATATATTTATTTATTTATTTATTTATAATTTGTAATACTAGTCACGGTATTACATTCCCCCCGCCGCCCATTGTTTTCCTCCCGGAAACGTTGGATTTTCACACAGCACTGGTAAAGTTTGTAACCCAAACTAGGCTTACCTCAGAACGCTTATAACCAATAAATAGACATCGACAACTAATTACAAACGCTCTCGATCGACGGGAACGGCCCCCGTCGATCCCATAGATCTGCACTTTGTGCACTTTGCGAGTATACTTCCGTCGAGTTCTGCTTTCCGAGCACGAACGAATTCGAAAGCCGCTTCACCGTGTCGGATACAATAAATACAACGATTTCTAATGCTTTCGACTAACCGATCCTCCGCTATAGTACATCCGCCATTTTGTCCGCTTGCGAGGCTGCTCGTGCGGCTCGATCTGCGAGGCCACGGCCGATTTTTCGATACACCCTGCTGCTCAGACTGTCTCGCAGAATCGGGAACTGTTGTCCACTTGAAATCAACTCTTTCGATGGAAATAAGTACGTCTGTGATCGTTACAATAATGCCATTGAATTAATAAATTGAAGATTGCGAGGTATCGACTGAAATACACATGGAACTTCGTGTTTCGAATTGTTTAAATATAAATCAGTGAATTATCATAGCAAACGAAACATAAATAAACAATTCTTAAAATTCTGCGGGCAACTGATATTTAAACGAATGCATTCGTAAAATCATTTTACATTTTCGATTAAATGTAAAGGATTGATTGAACAGGCTACAATAAGCCAACCTCCGCCATTTTGTGCTTCCCGTGATTTCGAACAGAAGAAGCAGGCATTTATGAAAATATTAAATGTAACGAAGGAGAATGAATGAAATGAAAGAGACC
The DNA here is from genome assembly GCA_028453745.1 of Agapostemon virescens. Classification (NCBI taxonomy): domain Eukaryota; kingdom Metazoa; phylum Arthropoda; class Insecta; order Hymenoptera; family Halictidae; genus Agapostemon; species Agapostemon virescens. The sequence goes on from CM052089.1 coordinate 18,154,181, forward strand.
TTTTGCCCCGTGCACAGAAAGAACCGTACAATCTTCGATAAAAATCCATCAAGAATGAATTCCAAGCAACCGATCTTGTAAGTTCCGCGTTTCTGCGAGTTTGTCGTCGAAACTAGCGTTGATTTCGCTGAAAATAACACCGAGCGATTATGAACGAGTGGCAGCGAGTATCGAGTCACAGGGAGCGAGAATCTCGAAGAAAACCTGTCACCTGTCTTCACGAAAATCTGCAACGTTCCCGGTGAAAAAGAAATCGACCGAAGCCTGTCAGACGATCGGGAAGCCGTTTCGCGACAAATAAATTATTCGCAGCGTCGAGACATGGAAATAACGCGCGTTTCGCGGTTCAGGGAGAAAAGGATTCCCTGGGTACACGTTCCTGGATCATCGACGGCTCCTTGGGAACGAGATGCCGATTACTTTCACGAGTCCGATTCCTTTTACGAGTCCCTCGTGGCGAATCGTTCGATCGACCTGGCCCGGAAAAGGGATTTCGGGGATCACGCGCAATCCAACGACGCCAAGGACGCAGGACTGTGCGGTCCTCCTAGCATGAATGGCGGACTCATCGGTGGACCACCACTTCCGGTGCTGTTCCCATAGAGCTCAAGGTCGCCCAGGGAACCACCATCGACGCCGCTGTCGCACTTGTCCGATTTCCCCTCCTGCTTCAGCACCATGCGCCGCCATTTTGCGCGAGCGTTCTGGAACCAGACCTGCGAACACACCATTTTCATCCTGATCAAACCGTACGACAGTATCGTTCGATACTCAATAGTGCAAAAAGAACATTCATTGACTTTGTAATATTAACCGTTTGCACCCGAAGCAATTCCATTCCAAAATCGAAACAATATTTTCACCCATAATAGCTTCATTCTACATAATTTATTTCCTTTCGTACATAATAAATTAATTACTATTACTCGTAATTAGAACATTAAAATTTTTATCGATTTCTTAATTATAAACGTAGCCATGTAAAAATTGTTTAAACAATAGTATGGCAATTTTTAGTGGCGTCTCAGAGGCGCCATTCGAGTGCAAAGGGTTAAATCTAGCATGCTCGATCTTAATGATCGTTTCATTGGAAACTTTTATTCTTGACTAATCTCTCATCGCTCGGAGTGCTTATCTTCAATAGGTAAATATTGCATTTGCTAAAAATTGCATTGGCAATCCTAAAATTATTCTTCTCTAATTTCTTATCTCCCAGAGTGCGTATCTTCGATAGGTAAACATTGGTTTTGTTAAAAATTGCAATCCTAATCTGCCGAAATTAATTTTTAATTATTTCTTATCTGCCAGAGTACTCATTTCCAATATTTAAATATTAGAGTACACTCGAAGGGGCAGTAGTTAATTTTTTAAATAGTGAAGCATCAAGATTTGATGAAAATTGCAGTGGCAATCCTCCAAAATTATTTCTCTGTAATTTCTTATCTTCCAGAGTGCTAATCTTTAACAGCTAAATATTGGAATACGCTTAGGGAAGCGGTGGTTTATTTCTGAAATAGCTAAGCTTCGATATTTGCTACAAATTGTAATCCTAAACCCCTAAAATTATTCGATTATCTATTTTTTGGTCCTTACGAGAACGGAGGATTTATGTGAAATTATTCGACGCTCGTAAAACGTAATTTAACCCCCCAATAGGCTTTTCGAATGAATATCAAAACTGTAGACCTTGATTTTCTATTTTCTGATCTTGAGGAGACCGTTGGAGGTCTGTAAAATTATGCAACATTCGTGGAACATAACTTAACTCATCGATGGGATTTTTTAATTTACTTTAAAAGCGTAGATTTTGATTTTCGAGGTGAGTGAATTTATTTGATGCACGTAGAACATAATTTCACTCTTAAATCTGCTTTGTAAGCAAATCTCGAAAATGTAGACTTTGATTTTCTATTTTTCTGATGAAACCTCTGAGGTCTGTACAATTGTTTGACACTCGTGGAACATTATTTAAGTCACAAACAATCTGCATGATAATTTTCTCTATTATCAAACTTCTACAAAATATTGTTACACCTGTAGCAATTTCTTACACCGAGTGTAAAGTACAAAGGTAATTAACATCTGTTCCTCTGCAAGTTTCCTTACAGTCTAAAAATACGCTTACACCACAAACGCATAAACATTCGCAATGTAACAACGCGTCAAGCAATGAAGTCTCTCATTTCCGCAAGAAATGTCGCAAAACAAAAACGTAGCCAAAAACTACTTTCACTAGAATCAAACTCCTAAATTCCAAAAACGCAGACTGGGAATCTGCCGCAGGAGGCTAATCGAGTGAGCCCTCGTCCTGCGAGCAACCCACCCTTACACCCTTCCCGACCGAGGACACAAACGCGTCTCGGAGCATCGCACAAAGGGCCACCCCCGCGGGACTCTATAAAATCCCCTAAATCACGGCTCGTCCGCGGATTGGGCTTCGGGATCGGTAGACTGGGTGACTGGATGGCGCCGGCATCAGCCAAAGAAGATCCAGAGAAAGAGAAAAGGCCGTGGGGGTCGACGGGGGAAGTCGGAGAGCGACGGAAACAGAGAAAAAAGGGCAAGAGGGAACGAGAGAGAGAGAGCGAGAGAAAGAGAGAGAGAAAGCGGGGAAAAAGAGAGAAAGCGAGAGAGCGAGAAAGAGAGCACCAGCCTATTGTATTCGGTGCGGCGTAGGGTTCTTGGTCGCCATCTTGCTTGATATTGATCGCGAAACGCACGAATACTCGCTCATTCGCCGCGGCTGCGTTCGTCGCCGTTCTCCTCTCGTTTCTCCGTGTGCATGGAGTTGGAGAGACACACATTCCTACAGCCGCACCTGTGTGCGTGCCAGAGACACACGATTCTACAAGCACACCTGTAGACACTGCAACTACCTGCACACAGGTAGAACACCAGAAGAGGAACACTCGTGCGCGCCTCGACCACGAAGGGGAGGCCCCGTGCACGGTGTTCAACTCTTTCTCTGTTCTCTCTCTTTCTCTCTCACTCTCTCTCTGCAGGTTTTCAGTTCGCGGGGGAGGAGACTATCTTGAAAATGGCGACGCGGCCCCGTCTTTTATCTATCCGGGACACACACAGGGGTAAAGGGAGAGAAAGGGATCGAGAGAGAGATCGAGAGAGAGAGAGAGAGAGAGAGAGCACGAGGGACGGATTGTGTGCGCGTCGTCGCATTATATATTGTCGCATTGTATGGAGGATGTAGCTATCCTCTAGCCGGGGACCGGGCCGCTGACAAGCCGAACCGGGAGCGCAGCGCGTGCGGCTGCATTTAAATTATACTCCCCGGAGCCTAACCCCCTCGATGAAGATATATAACAGCCGCGAGAAGAGCTTTTTCGTGCGACCAACGAACGATCTACCTGCCCTTTGTCTAAGGCGCCCGATTCTAGTCGGGCGTCAGGTGTAATGACGCGCGCCCCGCCCTTCGGAATTGGTGTCTTCGCCTTTTTTTCCGGGGGAGTTCAAGGGGCAGAGGACGCGCCTTTGTCGGTAGGACGAAGCTGTGGACGGGAAATTGTTTGGGGCAGTTCGGAAAAGGATGATCCGAGAGAATTTTCTTTGACTTTGGGGAGAAAGGATTGTGGAGCTTCGAGGAATTTTAGTGGGTCCGCGAGGCTGCGATTATGAGGTTCGATCGGTGGGTGTTAACCCTTCAACGACTGACTACTTTTGTGGTTTCGTAATTGTCGATAGAATTTGTAAGTTGCGATGTCTGTTGCTAAATTTGATTGATGTTAAGGACTGTCGGCTTGATTTTAGAATGGGTTGGAATGTTTCAATGTTTGAAGGCTTAGATTGAAGATGAAATATCACAGTATATGAATAGGGGATGCAAGTTTAAGAAGATGCACGAATTCGAATAGGGAAATCGAAAAAGTGCAGCGTTCATCTGTTGACAAAATTTGTTTGATGTTAAGGAGGATCTCGGCCTTCATTTTTAAATGCGTTCGCGTAGGAATGTTTCAATGTTCGAAGGCTTAGGTTGATGATGAGATAGCCCAGTTCATGCAAAGGGGATGCAAGTATAAAAAGAAGTACGAATTCGAATAGGGAAATCGAAAAAGTGCAGCGTTCATCTATTGGCACAATTTGCTCAATCTTAAGAAGAACCTTCGACTTGATTTTAGAACGGGTTCGCATAGGAATGTTTCAATGTTTGAAGGCATAGATGGAAGATGAAATATCCTAGTATACGGATAGGGGATGCAAGTTTAAAAAGATGCACGAATTCGAATAGGGAAATCGAAAAAGCGTTCATATGTTGGCAAAATGTGCTCGATCTTAAGGAGGACTTTCGGCCTTCATTTTTAAATGCGTTCGCGTAGGAATGTTTCAATGTTTGAAGGCTTAGGTTGAAGATGAGATAGCCCAGTTCATGCAAAGGGGGTGCAAGTTTGAAAAGAAGTACGAATTCGAATAGGGAAATCGAAAAAACGCAGCGTTCATCTGTTGGCAAAATTCGTTGGATCTTTTAAAGAACATCCGAGCCAATTTTAAAATACGTTCCCGTAGGAATGTTATAATCTCCATCGGCCTAAATAAAGAATAAAACATTGCACTTTACGATAGGGACACTTGTCTTGACAGACAACTACCACATCAGTTAAAAAATTTAAAAAGACACACGAAGAGAGGATATATCACTACAAGCACTGTAAGCTACGTCCTTCTTATTTAACAAATGCGTCCAGATGCAACATCGCCAAGGTTCCGCGTCCTCTTTCGTCTCTAATCACTCCAATACACCAATCCACAATTTCCCCACGAAAATTGTCCTTCGCAATCCATCCCACGAAAATTCCACGAGTCGCACGAAAAGCCGTCGCATGGACCGGACTCGGCTCCGCGTCGGCGATCGTAACACCCAAGAGAGCAATCCTATCCTGCGAGATTTCCGTGCGGGCCCGTAGCACGTAAAGGGCCCTAATTCTTCCGAGAAGAGGTTGGCCGGGGCCCGGTCACGAAACGGCAGAGATTAATTCGCCATAAAAACGCGCTACCGTGCCCGGTAGCCGGAGCGGAAGTGGTGCGCCGTCGTAATGGCGGGCGGGCCCACAAGCCCAGAAGCTGAGGCGCGATTAGGCGCACGGGGGAAGAATGGAGGACAGGGACGAAGAAGGAGATCGATGGAGGGAAAGAAAGAGAGAAAAAGAGAGAGAAAGAGAGAGAGAGGAGGAGGGGTCTCGGTAATTTGGGGGTCCTGAATCGAGGATCCATGGATCCGCGGATTTAGCCTCGGCGCGGCAACGGATAGATTCTCGCCTATGTAATTTAACGGTAGTGGGTTAACGAGGGCAGCGGGCGACGCGGCGCTCGTTACGACAAAAGTTCGCCGTGCCCGGCCAGAAGCGGGGGATTTTGAGTAGCGGCGGATTGACGGAGGGCCATAATTACGGCGAAAGGCCACAGAGACGAGGCTCGTCGACGGAAATATCACGCCGGCCCATGCGGTTCTTTTACCTCAACGCGCCGGCAGCACGCACTAATTGGGAGAAGCGTGCGCGCGGCCGTGTACGTTTCCGAGCGGAGAATCGCGGGCGAGCAAGCGAGCGAGGAGCGTTTCGACCGCACGTGAATATTTTTATAGGAGCCCGGGGAACGCGAGCGCGGGCCCGAACGAACAGGAGGAAAAAGACCACAGAAAAACGATCGAACCACCGGCTATCCATCTTCCAGCCGCGACTTTTCTCTGCACCTTTTTTACCCGGCCCTGGAAAGCGGTCTAACCCCCTCGAAACCGTTCTTTCTTTCTTTGCCCGTGCGATAGCTATCCGACACAGCGAGACAGAGAGAAACCACACGGGGAAAGACGGAGAAATACAGACGGCCGGGTGAAAGAGAAAGACGGAAGGAGACCCATCCTCGAGACTTTCTACCAATACGTCTCGTTTTATTTTCGGTAACTCCGCGCAGACCGAGTTTCGAGAGCGGCGTGTTTCCTGCAGAGGGAAATCTTCGTAAAGGGAATTGAGAAATTGACGGAGCCGCTTCTTGCGTGGATTTAACGAGGATTTTTGCTCGGATACTGCGCCCTAACCGTCACAGATCTCGACTGTCCCTTTGCCTACTCGAGAGCTGAAACGTAATTGATGCGACGCCGGAGATCACGCGGTAAAAATAAAACGAAGAACGCGAACCTTTCGCGGGGACTCCGACTTTTTCCCCCTTTCAACTAGAATTTCTTCGTCCTTCTACGGTTCGTAGGTGAAGAAGATGGCTTATCGCGCGCGTATACGTTTCCTAATGGCCACGCATCCCCTACAACAATGTCAAAGTTTATTTAACGCCAGAATCGCTAAACTCGATAATTCCTAAAATCTTTGAACTAGAATTTCTTCATCCTTCTACGGTTCGTAGGTGAAGAAGATGGCTTATCGCGCGCGTATACGTTTCCTAATGGCCACGCATCCCCCACAAGAATGTCAAAGTTTATTTAACGCTAGAATCGCTTAATAATTCCTAAAATCAGAGTAGTTTATTATTTAATAAACAGTTCTGCGCCGTTCGAACGTTCTACAGCGTTCAACCACCGCAATAAATATATCAACGCGCAAATCTATTTTTATATATTAAATATCTGCGGGATAGCGTTGAAGAATTCCTTTAGAAAGATTTTTAGTCCTTTAGATTCAACAGTAGAACTACCAGTTAAAATGACTGGTCTTTTCTTTCACAATTGATGAAGCTACAACAATGATTCTATTATAAATTTTTCTACTATTTTTCTATTATAAATCTCGTTGTTATAGCAAATGTTCTAGTGCCAACGGAGATTCAATAAATTGTAACAGACCTTCCCCATTCGAACATTCTTAGATATAATAAAATACAAATATACTTTTAACGCGTTGACTGCCGTGGTGGTCACCGGTGATCGGCGCCATTGCGTCGTTTAAGAATGATTATCATTACATCAGTGGCATTGAACATCGATTTATTATCGTAGAAGTTAACCAGATTGTAATATACGGCGGGAGCTTCATTATACAGTAACCAACAATTCTCTTTAGTAACATTGATCGCTTCTATCAATGGAACAAACGAAACTTGTCTGAATTATACAACATTCGCTCAGCGTTCAACGCGTTAACCAGTTCACTGTTGCGCCCTCTTTTCGAAGCGCGCACCTATGTCCGTCGGGAAAATCAAAAAGCTCTAGCCAGAGCATACGGAGATGAATCCATCTCAAATTATTTATACTTTTTACTTGTCCATTTTATTCCGTCTTGGCCTCCAAATATTCTAGACATATTGAAATTTACGAATACATTTTAGTTTTTGCTAAAATTACCGATTTAAACAGTTAACTCCTTGGCCTACGAGTTATTTTACAATAACAGTGACTAGACTTTCTTCGTCTTCCGCAGAACGACAAAAAGAAAAGACAAATTTGTAGTTACTGTCTGCCTAGCTTTTCTCCAATGACCGTATACGATCATCAATTAAATAAAATGTTATTTCTGTTTAACACTGTGACTGCCACAGACAGAATTATTTTCCCATCTATAAAAATACATTTGTACGTTAATATATTCGTTGCACTAAATTTAGTTGAGGTCTAGAAAATAGTGAAGCTTAGTTGAGAGTTGAGATATGGAGAATAGAAGAAGGTTGAAGAAGATAACTATGTGTCGTACATTTTAAGTTATCAATCGTTGCTTCGTTAGATAAATCACTATGATTTTAGGGAATTTTCGAGGTCGTTGGTTGGGCAGTTAAAGTGTTAAAGAAAATTAAGGAAATGCATGTTTATAAGATCCAGTTCGAAATCTTGTTATCACGAGACTGACTCATTGTTGTAGAGCAAGGGGTTAATAGTAACTAAATTTTTAGAATGTTTTGCCAACTTTCCACGACGAGTATACTCGTCAACACACAGCTATCGAATACCAAATAATTCCGTCGACCGTAATAAATTAAGCGCGTTAATAAATTCCCCGAAGAAATCGTCAGAATTCGAGCTGGCTTGCAACATTTATTACCGGTGGTACGATAAATAATCGAGCTGCCAATTTCGAAACAGCATCCGTGCAATCTCCGTGCGTATTCGCGGACATGCTCTTCGTCGTGGTGTAAGTAAATAAATCTAGTATAGCCTAACCGCGGTATCCTTCGGCGGGTATCTTTTGCGCGTTCGTTTCGTTAAAAATGTCCGGGGACGAGGAAACGAGCACGGAGGCGATCCCGTTCGAGAGTAAAAGTTGTACAATCTCGAAGTCGGCGAAGTTTCTTTGGAAAACAAGTTCGCGAACCGTGCGACTGCCATATTTATCCGGCGAGCCATTTATCTCGCCGGAGGATCGAGACAGCGGATAGACGGACCGTCGCATGAAATCTCTCTCTCTATCTCTCCGCGTCTCTCTCCGACAGGGCGAAGATAACAATTTTCCCTCGGGTTTTCGCGTACTAACAATCTCCCTGCTATCTTTAACCTCCCACCGGGCCCAGAAATAAACGTACAGTATAACCGGCTCGCATAAATTCCGAAGACACCACCGGAATCGAACAACACGAAGCAGCCCCAACGATACAATCTGTCCGAAACGACGACGCTCCAAAACGATCCCTCCTTCCTCTCTCTCTTTCACATATTCTCTGTATCTCTCTCTCTTGCTCTCTTTATCATTCTCTCTTTCTCTCTCTCTCTCTCTCTCTCTCTTTCTCACACACACACATATTCTCTATGTCTCTCTCACATATTCTCTATATCTCTCTCTCTCTTGCTCTCTCTATCATTCTCTCTTTCTCTCTCTCTCTTTCACACACACACACACATATTCTCTATGTCTCTTTCTATATCATTCTCTATTTTCTCTCTCTCTCTCTCTCTCTCTCACACATATTCTCTATGTCTCTTTCTCTATCATTCTCTCTTTCTCTCTCTTTCTCTTTCTCTCACACACACATATTCTCTATGTCTCTCTCTCTATCATTCTCTCTTTCTTTCTCTGTCTCACTCTCTCTCTCTCTCTCTCTCTCTCTCTCTCTCTCT
>CM052089.1:18336452-18346696 GCA_028453745.1 Agapostemon virescens
AGAAACGTGTAAGCAAAATTACAAAAGAATCGGAGACCTAAAGATTTTTCGCGATTTTAAGAAGGGGGTTACCTTCAATATCTAGCGATTTTGTGGCAATATTTGGCAAATCTTTGAAGTCCTGCCTCGGCCAAACTATTAGAGCTATCGACATGATTCAAACGCGAAAATCTTCCCCAAACCTTCCTCTTTAAGAAGAGCCCTCATTTTCTAGGCTAGCATATCAGGGGACTTCAGGAAGCTATCTTTTATCAACACCATTTTTTCCATTTTCGCCATTGAACGCCCCGAAATTATGATACGCAGTTTTCCACGCTGTGACACTCCATTAATTTTTGATTTTACAAAAGGCTACGCTACATGTTATAAATTAACTCCGAATACCTATACGGATGTTGGCAGTCCGTTAAGGTTTTAGTAAAAAAGTGGATCATGATTCGCGGATTAAGAACGATCCGGCCAGGGGCGTAGAATTGATTGCGGCGCGTCGCAAATTGCCGACTAATTTCCGCGACGCATCCGGAAACGGTGAATTCTATAATTGTCGGTCGGGCACCGGCCGAATAACGAACGGACCGAACACGATCGTCGAAGGGTTAACGGTCACGAGGCTGTACCGAGCAAAGCCACGTAACAACAATCACGTTGAGCCGGACGGATAAACGGTCCCGCGCATTGTAGCCTATTTTAACGCGCGGTCCTTTTAATTGAAACGCTTTTAAAATCGGCCCGGGGGACGATATTCCGAATGCATCGATTATCGAGGGAAATGATATTTACCCGTGACGCGACTCGGCACCACCGGCGAACACTTCAATTAAACGGGCAAGTCGCCGGAACGTTGTGTATTTAATTCGATAACAACGGTTTCGCGCAAATTAATTAATACAGCGGCGTCATCGATTGCGCGGACTAATAAATGGCTCCCGGTAACAGCCCGGGAAATTCGTGCGAAAATTCAATTAAATAACTCGACCGCCCACTCTTCCTCTCTCAGCCTCTTTCCACGCTTGTTTATCGCCGTCGTTAATTAACCTTGCAGTCTCAGCGTTTCTTTCCGCCAATTTCTTTAACTATCCCTTTTGCGCGAAACGTCGAAGAAAAAGAAAAATTCTTCCCTGCTCCTCGATAAGGTTTGCCAAAATTGATTTACGCTTTGTCAACCCGTTTTTCTCTGCCACGAAAAACGGTAATCACGGAGAAGTTGGAAGGAGCGTTGCGCGACGCTCGGACGAAAGGAAAATTAGGCTAAGAGAAGACTTTGTGGGACACGGTGAAGTTACTGTCCGAATTAGAGCAAGCGATATTCGCGAATCACGTTTGTTCTTCCATCGATGTTGCTGTCCGGTTATTGTCGACGGTATCGCGCCTCAAGTTCGGACTAACGCGAAATCTCGTTAGCCGTTATCAGATATTTTTAATTGCCACGTTAAAACGATGCATCGCGCGAGCCTTGCGAAAACTCCTGGCTATTAATAATTCCCTATGCCGGATTCACAGTGACGCAAAGTCGCTGGAATTACACGCGATTAATGGCGATACCATGCGCCAATCGACCGTCATTAGTCACTGTTCCTTGGGACGTCGGCGTTCGTATTCTTTGGCAACTCCTTCACCGCGAATATTATGTTACTCGCAACAATAATATCCCGAGCGTTGCGCCAGATTCGTCCGAAACTTTGCTGGAAAATGCAAATTCGAATGCCAACGCTCGTAGTTCGAATCTAGCTTAATGCTCGAATTGGCAATCGCCGTTTCGCGAGCAACTTCAAATCATGGCGGCTCTGTGGCAGAAATTATTAACGGATCATCAGCATCCGCGATTACCTTCGCAGTTAGATTGTAAAATGTAGCTTATCCTCTTGTAATATAAAACGGTTAATGTAATGTCCCAGCAGGGTATGCTGCGTGTCATCATTTTAAACAATCATGCACGAATTAGCCGATTCGATAGCGTAACAAATTGACGCAATTACAGTGACATTAAAATCGAAATGTTTCGAACTGTGCGTGCATTGTAACAGAAAGATACGAATTCGATTTAAACTAAAACCTTGGCCGCAAGAATCGAACTCAAACTAAATTTTTAGCTGCAAGATTCGAACTCAAATTAAAACCTTAGCCGCAAGATTCGAACTCAAACTAAAATCTTAGCTGCAGGATTCGAACTCAAAATAAACTCTTAGCTGCAAGATTCAAACTCAAACTAAAATCTTAGCCGCAAGATTCGAATTCAAACTAAATTTTTAGCCGCAAGATTGTAATTCATACTAAAATCTTAGCCGCAGGTTTCGAACTGAAACTAAACTCTTAGCCGCAAGATTGTAATTCATACTGACATCTTAGCCACAGGATTCGAACTCACACTAAAATCTTAGCTGCAAGATTGTAATTCATACTAAAACCTTAGCCACAGGATTCGAACTCAAACTAAAATCTTAGCCGCAAGATTCAAACTCAAACTAAAATCTTAGCAGCAAGATTCGAACTCAAACTCAAACCTTAGCCGCAAGATTGAAACTCAAACTAAAATCTTAACCGCAAGATTGCAATTCATACTAAAATCTTAGCCGCAAAATTCGAATTCATACTAAAATCTTAACCGCAGGATTCGAACTCACACTAAAATCTTAGCTGCAAGATTGTAATTCATACTAAAACCTTAGCCACAGGATTCGATCTCAAACTAAAATCTTAGCCGCAAGATTCAAACTCAAACTAAAATCTTAACCGCAGGATTCGAACAGAAACTAAACTCTTAGCCGCAAGATTGTAATTCATACTAAAATCTTAGCCGCAAGATACGAACTCAAACTAAAATCTCAGCCACAAGATGTCAATTCAAATAAAAATCTGAAAAGCCAGATTCAAATTCAAATTCAAATCTGAAAAGTCAGATTCAAATTCAAATTAAAATCTGAAAAGCTAACTTCGAATTTAAATGCGAATACCGTTCGCGTTCAAATGTCAATGCTGACAGTTCCATTGCACCTCGAACCAGCGCAGTTGCGTTAAAATGGTGGCTGAAACGTTTGAACCTACATCTGCATTGTAGATTCAAGATTCAATTGCCTGAAAATTGTGGCTGAAACTTTTCAGCAGATGTCTGCATAACATCAGTAATATTCAAAATTCGAGTCTCTGGATTCGAATGGAACTCGAAGCACGACCGTTTCCACTCAAACTGAAAACCGAAACATATTTCCCGCATGTTCTACGGACAATCGAGTTCGCGATACTTCCAGCTGTATACCTGTAAATCGAAATTCGACCCTGTCTTCAGGGCCGTTCGGGGTCCAAGTCCAAGGACACCGGTGGATCGGTTTCTGTCCGTCCACCCTGTATAAAGGACGGGAGCCTACTTGACTCGCGAACGGTACTTTCATCGACCAAGTGAAAGCAATATGAAAGTGCTTGATTGCAAAGTAGAAAGGTGAAATGTACGATAAAAAGACGAAGCGGTTACGTGTGCGTGTGCGTTTGCGTGTGCTGTTGCGCTCGCGCGCGACCCATTTGAAGAGCGTTCCGCGAGAATGAAAGAAAGAAGCGTCGCGCAACGCGAGCGGAGAGGAGCGGAAGGACGAAGCGTATTATTCCTGTGCGGGAGAGAAAGACAGTGGACAGAGGCGTTGACAAACAGAGAAAAAGAGAGAGAGAGAGGGAGAAGGGGCCCGTTGTCCTGCGTGGTCCTTGATTTCAGTGGCTAAGGTCAACGGTGCCCACACTTTTTCGTATCGTAACGATTCGTTTTCTTACGTCACGCGGTCCACGTAATTCCTCGGTTCCGGGGACCATGTTTTTCCTCCTCTGGGCCCGTCCACACCTGGCCCCAGACGTCCCTCGAACCTCCGACGAGACGTCGCTCTCGATCGTTCCGTTACATTTCTTTCCTATCTTCCGATCTAACCCCGCTCCCCTAATTTGTCGATTGCATCTGCAATCGTTATCGTTTTCATCTGTTCGAACCGTCAACGATCGACTCGACGCCATCGTTCGGGCATCCGGATTAGGCGAGTTGATCCTCGTTCGACGAAAATGCAAAGCGTCTTCGAGAGCATCGTTATTCTTTCTAACGGAAGTTGTTGTTTTATTGTTCTCTGTGACGTTCGACAGTACGACGACGACGACATTCGGCTCGAAGGGTTGGCATCCTAGCAATTTTCTATTTTCGTCACCTTTGTCCAGGCTTCTTTTTTATAATATTCACATACCAATGAACAGTATATTATTTTGCGCTCGGTAAAGGGACAAGAATGTCCGTTGTTTTATTAATATTATCTTTAAATATCGATGCTGCTATTCTATCTGTCGGCGTGAGCTGATTTTTTCGAAGCAGCGCGTGCGTTCGAAGACAATTTCGATGTTAAGACTTGATATTGACAAGCTATTTTAATTCCGAAATCGACACATTTTTTTGTGTACGACAGTTCTACCGTACATGATTCATTTCCTCTCGGGAATGTACAGTTTAGTACTATATTACTCGTACGGCGCAACGTTTCAATATTTACCGACTTCTTAAATGAGAACACAACGATGTAAAAGCTGTTTTAACACTGGAACTAACGACTGGTTGCTGATTTCTTCGTTTGCAATTAAATTGAAATTATAAAAACATTTTCACGAAAAAGTTTCGAATGAATTTCTTCATTGAAGCAGACATTACAATAAACATTTAACGAGATCCGAATGGATGCAATTTTGTCATTTTTACAAAGCAATATACATCGGATTTATTACTGGGTAGTTCTAGTGTTAAAGGAGCCATTGGAGGGCTAAGTGTTAACCTTTTGCGGTTGAGACAGTTTTAATTCCAAAATCGAGACATTCTTTTACTTACAAGGGACATATTCAGATGCGAAAATCCGATTTTGATGAAACTTATGGGAGCTTATAGTTCTTTGAAAAATATTTGACACGTGTTTTTTTTTATCGGCAGACATCCACTTTGAAGGGGTGAAAACAGCCCTCAAAGTTGGGGGTCAAAACCATATTTTTTGTGATTTCTCGGAAACCAGAGGTCGAAAAAATTTGAATTTTTTTTTTAAATTGTGTGTGTTTCAATGGGAAATGTAGTCGCGTAAGAAAATTTTAACAAAAGTTCTTTGTTTAACTACTAAATGCTTATATTTCGATGAAACAAGCCAGAATTCCTTCCTACGCACGCCAGGTGCAAGACTATCTTCCATTATGCATAATTATTGTTAAACGGCAAAAAAAAAGAAAATCCTGAAACATGTATCCCCTATTTTGGATCAAAGATCACACACCCAAGTTTACATTAAAATGAACTACCAATAAATAAAAGAAACTGCAAAAAAAATCAAATTTTTAATATATTGTTTAAACAAAAAACTTTTGTTAAAATTTTCTTGCGCGAGTACATTTCCCATTGAAAAACACACAATTCAAAAAAAAATTCAAATTTTTTCGACCTCTGGTTTCCGAGAAATCACAAAAAATATGGTTTTGACCACCAACTTTGAGGGCTGTTTTCACCCCTTCAAAGTGGATGTCTGCCGATAAAAAAAAACACGTGTCAAATATTTTTCAAAGAACTATAAGCTCCCATATGTTTCATCAAAATCGGACTTTCGCATCTGAATATGTTCCCTTGTTAGAACGGTTGCATTGCACATGGTTAATTTCCTTTGGTGCATGTAAAATTTATGCACAATTTGTGCGCACAAATTTTTACCGATTTCTGAAAGGCAAGCACGGTAATGCAATAGTTGTTTTGAACAGTAGTATGGCGATTTTTAGTATCGCCTGAAGGGTCGGGTAGAAGTGTTAAAGGTTAAAGTAACAGAAACTCTAACGAACATGATCGTTTGACCGTGGTGGATTTAGCGTTAAAAGAAAGTCAGAGAGCCGGCTACCGTACCGGTAGGCCAGTCACCTCGTTTATCGCAGCCTGTAACAAGCAAGGCCGCGCAGGGACCTCGATATCTCGATTAAAACACCGAGCTTTCTTCGGCGTTTCGAAATCCTGGTGCACGACCGGTTTCTCGGGCCTGGTGTACGTCTTACGTGTACCGCCACGGTCAGCTCGATCCTTTCGATCGAACGATCGCCGAGAACCTGGGAAAACATTGCTGGTCCTACGATTAGATCGCCGATATCCGATCGATCGACCAATCGACAGAGACTAATCGTAGACGGTTGACTAGAAACTGACACCGTTTCTCATTAAATAAACAAACTCGAAAATTAACTGTTTATCGATCTTAGACGATTGTCTCGATGCGATTGAACAACGTAAAAATTGTTTGTCTATCCGTCAATCTTGCAAGGGTTGTTTGCACCTTCGAGAATTTAAAAGTAGACACCTAGAAGCGATTGTCTAGAAATTGTCACAGGTTTGAATTTAGCAAACAGACTCAGACATTGTTTGTCTCTTTACCTGGCTGAGAGGGTCTTGTCCACCTTTAGAAACTTAAAATAGTCGACTAAAATCAAGTACATAAAAATTTGTATAGTTTCGAATTTATTCAACAGCCTCAAAAATTGTTTGCCTCTTTACCTGGCTGAGAAGGCCCTTTCCACCTTTAGAAACTGTAAAATAGACAATTAAAATCAATTACAGAAAAATTGTCACAGTTTCGAATTTATTAAGCAGCCTCAAAAATTGTTTGCCTCTTTATCAGTCTGAGAGGATTATTTCCACCCTTGGAAACTTAAAAGTAGCTAACTGAAAGCAATTGGCTTGAAATTAACACAACTTCAAACTTATCGAACGAACACGAAAATTGTTTGTCTCTTTACCAGTCTAAGAGGGTTTCTTCCACCCCCGAAGACTCGCAGAAACCAGCAGCCTCATCAATTGCTCCCCTCCACGGAAATCTTTAATAAAAGGCGTAGGATTTATGCGTGTTTTGAATAGAAACCAGAGCGTTTCCACCCCCTGAGCACTCGCAGAAACCCGAAAATAAAAATCCCAGCCAAAATCTCAGATTAACCCGTCGAACGGTGAACAAAGCCCACGAAAAATCAAATTTCCGGTGGAGCGAGTGCTATTTCGAGCCGGCGTCGTCGACTTTCTACATGATTGAATTTGAACGTGGGAAATTGGCCGCGGATCCGCCTCTCCCGGCGCTCGTGGTCCCGATTCGCTCCGGTTCAGTCGCGGAATGATTAATAAATGATAATTGGATCGATCGGTTTTCTGCGTGCGTTATTTCGCAACCGCTCGGAGGCGGCCCCACGTTCTCCGGCCTGGTCTCCGGCCAGCGAAAACGCACCGTCGTATTATCTAAGAATCGTTTTCCGTCCGCCGGTGCGTTTGTTAATGCAATCGCGCTCGCCGAAGAGAGCGTATTTTGAATAACCACCGGCTCGTTTAACAATCATTCCGCCCCTCCCCCCTCGGCGTCCCTCCGACACCCTCCCCTCCGTTCGCCATGCTGCTGCGAGAGAGCGGTCTTTCTCCGCGGGCAGACGCTCGCGGGAGAAAGTGTAACTGTTCAAGTAATAGTGACGATGCAGGTGTAATCCGGATTGCGCGTGCGAATAGATAGCGTGTCTGCATTTCAATTCCGCTGGTACCGCCGCAACGTGCAGCCCGTATTTATGCGATCGCGTGTCTGTGTGCGCGCGCGTAAACCTCCGCACGGACGCGCGAAGAAAAGCCTGAATGCCGGATACACACGCGCCGACTACCGACCGGGCATAATTGAATAATAATTTATTCGATCTACGCACGATGAAATTCATTTTCGCGAGCAGAAATAGCTGCGGCGAACGGTTCTCCTCTGAGTCTGTTCTTTGGGATTACGAATTACGGTTTCGTGGGGGTCTTCCGGGACTTTACTTATGGGGCAGAGAAATTTCTGATTGCGTATCGGAAGGCGAAGGGGATGGTCGAAGGTGTAGAAACGGATGGAGGCTAATTAATAAATCTGAATCTGCAGCGTGAATTTTACACGTCTTTTATTAACCCTTTTGGACTCGAAGCAATTCTACTCCAAAATCGAAATAATATTTTTATCTGTAATAGCTGCATTGTAGATAGTTCATTTTATTTTGTTCATACGAAATTAATCACAATGTCTCGTACTTGGAACAGTAAAATTTTTATCGATTTCTCAACTGCATACCTAGCGATGTAAAAGTTGTTTAAATAATAGTATGGCAAGTTTTAGTGTCGCCTTACAGACGCCATTCGAGTGCAAAGGGTTAATGGCTACCAAATGAAGAATAACAAAGGTATAAATCGATATAGACAACATGTACTCGATTTATGAATGTTTTAAACATAGCGCTCTCATTTATGGGCGCGAACTTTAAATTAAATGGGAGTGAAAATTGATTCTGGGATTTAGGGGAATTTTGATCGAGAATTGTTTAGATTTTGAATTTGATGTTTTCCGGTTGCGAGTCTCTCTGTCTGACTCTGGCTCAGGTCAAAGTAGAAAGGGGTTTTTCCATTTCCATTTTTATGACTAAAATTTTGTAAATAAATTTTGTAAATAACATTTTGTAATGAAAGGAAAGCTAGGAGAGATAGATCCTCGTTCGACGTGTTAAATGGAGGTCCTGAAGTTTCGAGACAATTTTTGTTTGGAAGAAGCGAAGATTACCGTTTTAATAAATTTCATAATTTTAATTAATTTGAATTAATAATTTTAATAATTTTAATTTAAATAACCTAACCCAGACCTTTTACCGTTTCGCCTTTGATTCCTTTCGAAAAGTTCTTGAATGCATCTGTTAACAAATAAATTTCTATGTCCTTGCACGACCAAAGGTCAGTTTAATGGTTAAAGGTCAAATGGTAATTAAAGGTCAATGTCGTAGGAAATTTTAGTCGTTGACACCGAGTTGAAAGGGATATACAGATCGAAGCAAACAGCATTGCAATGATTGCAGCATTTAAAAATTCTCCGAGCACCTAAGAGTTGCACAGAAAAGCTGAGCGCGAACGGTTGCAACGATTTCATTCGCGAATCGCCGAACGATCTTATGCAACCGAATCCGATAACTTGTTTCGAGATTGCCGTTCCGACGGCCGCTAATCGAGTCGTTCGAGCGAGCAGCTTCGAGTGTCGGCTTGGCCTAGCGCCACGCTAAAGTTTGTTAAACCTGCATCTATTTATAATGATCGTGTGCATTGTGTCTCAAGGTGTTTCAACGGATTTTTGCAGGCCTGTTCTCGTCGACGCGAAACGTCGTTCGAGCCGGCTAATGGACATCTCGATCCACAGAGGCCCGCGATCCGTCGTCTGGCCGACGATCTATGGATCCGCGAGAGAGACCTTCTCTCCTGCATTGAACTTGAACCAGTTTCGGAGGTCCTCTCACGCGGCTGTCACATGCACCGAAAGCAACTGCGTACACCACAAACACGCGCGAAACCACACGTCTAGAATGGTTTAGAAATAGTTTAAAACTCATGGTTTAGAAATAGTGTAACTGCGCACGAACACTATTACGACTCGTCGCTCGACGACTAATACAAATACTTATTGCGATCAGGCGAATTGGTGCGCCGTTTGCCGGCGAACGGACGCGTCGCATTTAACCCTCGGGCAGCCGCCCATTTTGCATCTTTCGGTCTCCCCGATAATTCTGTAAAATGGCTAGAGGGGAATCAGGAAACGTGAAGGGGGAGAGAGAGAGAGAGAGAGAGAGAGAGAGACAGACAGACGGACAGACAGACAGACAGACAGACAGACAGACAGACAGACAGACAAACGTACAGATAGACACACAGATACACAGACAGACAAACACACAGACACACAACCAGATAGATAGACACACAGATAGACAGACAGACAAACAGACAAACACACAACATACAACCAGACAGATAGACACACAGATAGACAGACAGACAGACGGACAAACGCACAGACAGACAGACAGACAGACACACAGATACACAGACAGACAGACAGACAACACACACAACATACAACCAAACAGATAAACACACAGATAGACAGACGGACAGACAGACAGAGAGACTAAGAAAGAGAGAGAGAGAGAGAGAGAAACTGAGAAAGAGAGAGAGAAAAATTGAGAAAGAGAAAGAGAGAGATAAAAACTGAGAAAGAGAAAGAGAAAGAGAGAGGGAGACTGAAAAAGGAAAAGGGAGAGAGACTGAGAAAGAGAAAAATAGAGAGAGGGGGAGAGACTTAAAAATAGAAAAAGAGAGACAGAGGGGGCGAGACTGAGAAATAGAAAAAGAGAGACAGAGGGGGAGAGACTGAGAAAGAGAAAAATAGAGAGAGGGGGAGAGA
>CM052089.1:18346796-18358031 GCA_028453745.1 Agapostemon virescens
GGAGAGACTGAGAAAGAGAAAAATAGAGAGAGGGGGAGAGAGACTGAGAAAGAGAAAAATAGAGAAATGTGGAGAGACTGAAAAAGAGAAAAGAGAGAGAGAGGGAGAGACTGAGAAAGAGCGAGAGTGAGAGAGGGAGACTGAGAAAGAGAAAGAGCGAGAGGGAGTCTGACAAAAAGAGAGAGTGCGAAAGAGAGAGAGAGAGAGAGAGAGAGAGAGAGGGGAGAGAATGAGATTGGGACCGATCGTCGCTAGAATTTGGCTAATTAACTGGCGAACGATCTGGCGAGGATCCAATCGATCGCCGGGGATTTTATTTTGATCGACAGCGAAGGCGGTCGCCGCTCCCGAGCGCGAAAACCGAAGCCAAAGGAAACTGCAACCGGCTGAGAGAGCACGGTCAAGCTTCTCCCGAGGCGATGCACGTCCCGACAGCGCGTCCTTGAAATTCCAAATTCGCCCGCCATAAGCGCGCGTCAAGCGCGATCATTATGCATATGCGATCTATGCAAATCGGATTGCCGAATCGCCGCGCCGCGAAACGAGACGGGCTCTCGGAGCACGCTCTTTGTGATTTATCGGTCCCGTTGGGACTTATTGTTGTTTTCGTTGCGGCACAACAGTTCTTTCTTCTGCGGCTGCCCCGTCGCAATGGCAGAATCCAATTATTTACGAGTGCTCACAGAGATACGAGCTTTGGTCCTCGCGAGGAAGGTCCTCAAGACGGAAAATCTTTAAAACGCGGTCAAATTCGAAGGTTTCTGGTTTTTCTTTTTAATAATTGGTCGAAGTTTTCGGGTTTTTCTTTTCAATAATCGTTTCAAGGTTTTGGCGTTTTCTTTTCAATAATCGTTCGAAGGTTTCGGGTTTTTCTTTTCTATACTCATTCGAAGGTTTCGGGGTTTTCTATTTAACAACGGTTCGAAGGTTTCTGGCTTTTCTTTTCGATAATCGTTCGAAGGATTCGGGGTTTTTCTTTTCAATAATCGTTTCAAGGTTTTGGGGTTTTCTTTTCAATAATCGTTCGAAGGTTTCGGGATTTTTCTTTTTAATAATCGTTCGAAGGTTTCAGATTTTTCTTTTCAATAATCGTTCGAAGGTTTCGGGATTTTTCTTTTCAATACTCGTTCGAAGGTTTCGGGTTTTTCTTTTCAATACTAGTTCGAAGGTTTTAGGTTTTTCTTTTCAATAATCGTTCTAAGGTTTCGGGATTTTTCTTTTCAATAATGATTCGAAGGTTTCGGGTTTTTCTTTTCAATATTCATTCGAAGGTTTCGGCATTTTCTTTTAAATAAAATGCAACTTCTTTAATTTTATATCGTATTTTATACTGTCGGTCACCGGTGACCCATGGGGCGCTTAATAATAGTTCAAGGGTTTCGGGGTTTTCATTTTAATGATCGTTCGAAGGTTTCAGGGATTTCTTTTCAATAATCGCCCGAAGAGACGTCGAGTGGAAATAGAATAAATTTTTAATAAAACACACTTTCATTCTCATTCCGACCACTTTGCAATTTGAATGCAGAAGTTTCCTAAGTTTCTAGTAAATAATATTTTCGGAAGAAATTTTAACCCTTAACGGTCCGGAAGTATTTCAAGTTTACTTTCCACCAGGTCCAGCTATTTTTCATACGAACAGAAGCTGTAAAACATTTTTAAATCAAGTATAGAAAAAGAAATATTTTTATTTTAGTGAAAATTTATTAATATATATAGAGGATAATAATAATAACAATATGATTTAAATTTTATATTCTTTTAGAGTAAGTAAAAGTGCAATGCCGCTTATATGGTGGCATTGGTCCGTTAAGGGTTAATACTTTATAAATGCACTGGCGCTTTTGAATACTCTATGGAGACATTCCCACAACTGTTGATATTTAAGGAAGAGGAAGCGCTAATGGAATGAAAAATAATTAAAAAATGCTGCGATACCGATGCTTCCAATGTCTTCACTGCCGTAAATCGCAGCTACGTATTTTCTCAATTAAATATTTTATATTCGATAAAAATGAGACGAACAAGCGGCTCGTCTACGCTAACTATAAACTAACCGAGAAACCGATCCATAAGCTGTACTAACTATAAACAATACAACAATCTAAATTAACTGTATACTAATCTACATCATAAACAGTTAACTTGCCCGAAATCTGCGCTAACTATAAACCAAACTACAAGCCGTCCTAACCATAAACAATACAACAAACTAAACTAGAAACCAAACAGTACCAGCTGTAAACGATACTACAATCTGCGCAACCGATAAATGGAAAAACATACGAACGTCGAATGCGATGGCTGAAGTGCCTCGAGGAGGATCGCATAAACGAGGAGTCAAAGCAGAGAACGCGATGAGTCGTCGACAAAAATGCCGAAAAACCAAAATGGAGGAAAATGCGGAGCACGTTGAACGGAACACGTCGGCGACAGAGCGATGTGTCCCGGATCCAGGCGAATTACGTCCCGCGATTACGAGCGAAACGCAAATTTCCGTATCGATCGTCCCGGGGCGGACTCGCACGAGGATTCGTTCAACCAGCGAGGCCGGGCGAGACCAAACTTGCATAAAAAGTGAAGGTGACCGGCGGTGATTCATGGGGGCTGATGCCCTCGTTGTCTGGCATTCGGTTTATAGAGGACGGAGATGGAGAGAAACCGAGAGAGAGAGAAAGAGAGAGCACAGAGAGTCCTTGCGAACAGACTCGGCCAAGTGGCGCTAGCTGCGCGCGGCTCTTTGTTTTTCGACAGCCGAAAAAAGGATTCAATCTATCCGACATCCCGCTACCTTATCATTCTCGCATCTATCCCGAGCTGAAAAAAATCTGATACTTTCGCTCGAGAGACTCTCGCGCCCCACAAAAAGCCACATCAATTTCTCGTCAGCGACGGAAAAAGGGGGATCGCCATTGCATCGATGAAATCGATAGGATACCCCGAGGAGACGTCGCTTCCGGACCTATGAAACCGCAGGCTGTCGTTCGATAGTTTTGGGGCAATCTTTTCGGTGAACTTGTCTTAGATCGTCCACTGAGCGTTGATTGGCACGTAATTGATCGATGAAGTCTAATGTCGAAGAGGAGTAATAATTCGCGAATGTTTTTCTCTAGTTCAACTTCTCGTCAGCAATGACGAACGGATTCCAGAGTGCGATGAAATCGAAAAGATCCTTTGAGGACCTATATCTATGAAACCGAAGACTTCCTCGGCTGTCGTTCGATAATTTAGGGTCAATCTTTTCGGTGAACGTGTTTTAAATCGTCTACTAAGCGTTGATTGGTACATAATAAATTGTTGAAGTTTAATGTCGAAGGGGATTAACAATTCGCGAATGTTTACCTCTAAAGATCCTTTGAAAATCCAGATCTATGAACCCTCAGACTTCCTCAGCTGTCGTACGACAGTTTGGGGTCAATCTTTTCGGTGAACGTACCTAACATCGTCCAGTAGGCATTGACTGGTACATAATGAATTTTTAAAGTCCTGATGTCAAAGAGGACTTTTACAGTTCCTACAATTCCTACAATTCGCATATGTTTGCCTCCGGGTCAACTTCCCATCAGCAAAGAAAAAGGACACTGTTAGTCGACGAAATCGAAAGGATCCCCGAGGATCGCGAACCTCTGAAACACAGACTTCTTCGATTACTATTCGACAATTTAGAGCGAATCTTTTCGACGAACCTGTCCAACATAATCCTATAAACATTGTAAAACGAGTCGCAACTGACTGCTACATCGTTGCAGAAAAGTCGAACACCGAGACAAGTTACAAATCCGCCAATAAATTAATAAAATTATTCAAACCCAACATGCTATCAATAAAACATTGAAATTCTACGTGAACGACCCGAAGATTGTATTCGACGTAAACAGACGGTTACGTATCGATGTTCCTTCCCGTGAACCTTCACAACTACCCCCGTACGCGCATCACGATTTCCCACCCCGAGCATTCTTTACACATCAGTCTCGAAGATTCGGTAAAAATGATTTCACTTCGAGTTACGTGAAGCAAATGGCAATTTCGCTTGCGTCTGTCTGCATATCACCAGATACGAGAGGAGAACGCGTTGCGAAATGGGACGAATGTCGGGGGAGAAAGTGTCCCTCTGGCGTCGCGGTCGTTCGAGGATCGTCACCAAAACAAGATCGTCGCAGAAGAAAAAGGAGGAAGAAAGATGCATCGGCGGTCTCTGAGGTAACGAGCGCACGCGAGGCGCACAGCGTCGCCGCGCGACGCAATCTAATCGCGCGTACGCTGCGTGCCTCTGACGCGGTGCAACGGTCTCGATGGTGGGGGATGGGAGTCGAAGTGGGGAGAACAAGGGGAACGCAGCGGTGACGTAGAGTTCGGGTGGTGGGGAGGATAGCGCGCAGAAACCGAACGCGAGCCGGCCGTTGGATTCCCCCTCCTTTCGGTGTTTTCGACCCCCACCACCGAAATCGGCGCTCACCAACACGATCGAACCGCGGGGAGACGATCCGTGCGGTGTCCCGCGCGCACACAGGGAAAGGCGGGACACACACACACACACAGGCGCGCGTGACCGAGCGCGTCAGCTTCTCGCATCAAACTCGAAGCCCAGACGCGACATTGGGGCCAAGACGGCAGTCGCGAGTCTCGGTTAGCGTGCAGTCAGTTTGCAGGCCGACACCGTAGCGAGTGGACGTGCACGTCTCTCTTTGCCGCGGACACCTAGTTCGTTCATCCTATCATTGGACGCTGACACACAGAGAGAGAGAGAGAGAGACACACACCGGACAGTGTTTCCTACTGTCACCTGCTCTCAGAGTTCAAGTTCAATCGACGCTCTCGTCGCCCGCGAGCAGCACCGATCGGTCACTGGATTTTATAAACGTCCTGCTTCGCAGCGGATTAGAGGGGTGCAACGACAAAAGTGATTTTACTTTAAACACACCGTTCGCTCTCCGCTTCCTCTTCGCGCGCCTGCCGCCTTCGCTCGTGCAGCACGCCGTGTCGAGGGACCACAAGGACTCCATTTCGGAATTCTGCGCTTGGGAATCGCCGTTGGCACTTCTGTCGCCGAGTTTCTCCGATTTTTGTTTATATCATTATTTCGGTTTTTGTTTTACTTTTTTTTTTTTATTGCTCTTTCGTTCTCGTCGGCTCCGGTGAAAACGGGCCGTATTTTGTGTGACTTTGCAATACACCGTGTACCGATCTTCTCTGGATTTACCCGACCAAGAGGGACACCCCGCCGGACTTACTTGTACACCTGGTTGTTCGTGCGACGACGGTGATACGCTGCTGCTCCGTAACCGTCACGTTGGTTCGACGAACGGGAATTCCCCGCGCACTGCCAGTGAACCCACGGACCCGTGTCCCGCGGGAAAACTGTACACTTGATCGTTCGCCAAACGACGCGTGCCTATAGCACCGTCGACGCAGACCGCGCGCAACAACCCTTAACAGCCAAAGTGGATCTTTGTTCCGTCGGTCGACCCTGCTCGAGAGAATCTTTCAAAATTGGTGAGTAGCTTCTACGCATTGTTCTACGCATTGTTCCACGGTCACGACAACGAGCGTTCTAACGCGTACGCGAATTCGCTTCGCGCGACAGTGGTTAGAAACGGCGACGAGGGTGCGCGAACACGGTCAACTTTTTGGCACTTCTTTTAACGACCGTTGAAATTCACTTTTTCGCGCCGATTTGCTCGTTTGAATCTACTCGTTTATCTCGGAGTTTGCTTGCGCCTCGGTTGCGTGCAGGCGGTCGGACGGGGAAGGCCGTTGACGCAACCCCGACGTCATACGAATCTTTGTGGTTGGTGCGTGAACATTTTCATGTTGACATTTTGTCACGTTGCACAGCCGATTTCCCAAGGGTCGGTTAGCGTTGTTTGAAGAGCGTAGGTTTTCAGACGGGAAAGACCGTTGACGCAACCTCGACGTCATGCGAATTTTTGTGGTTCGTGCGTTTAGGGATAGTGAACATTTTCATGTTGACATTTTGTCACGTTGTAGAGCCGATCTCCCAAGGGTCGGTAGCGTAGGTTTTCAGACGGGAAAGACCGTTGACGCAACCCTTACGTCATGTGAATTTTTGTGGTTGGTGCGTTTTAGTACAGTTGAAAGGTTTAGGGTTGATACTCTGTTATGTTGTGGAGCAGATTTTGTGGAGGTTCGTTAATATAGGTTCTTAGACGGGAAAGACCGTTGACGTTACCGTGGCGTCATGCGAATTTTTGTGGTTCGTGCGTTTAGATAGAGTGAACATTTTCATGTTGACATTTTGTCACGTTGTAGAGCCGATTTCTCAAGGGTCGGTTAGCGTAGCTTGACTAGCGTAGGTTTTCAGACGGGAAGGACCGTTGACGCAACCCCGACGTCATACGAGTTTTTATTGTTTTTGTGTTTTAGTAAAATTGAAAGGTTTAGCGTTGGTACTCTGTTATGTTGTAGATCAGGTTTTGTAAAAGTTTGTCAATATAGGATTTTAGACGTGAAGGACCGTTGACGTTACCGTGGCGTCATGCGAATTTTTGTAGTTGATGTTTTAGTAAAATTGATGTTTTAGCGTTGACACTCTGTTATGCTGTAGAGCCGATTTTATTAAATTTAGTTAATGTAGGGTTTTAGACGAGAGGGGCCGTTGACGTTACCGCGGCGTCATGCGAATTTTTGTAGTTGATGTGTTTTAGTAAAATTGAAGTGTTCAACGTCGACAACTTATTATGTTGTAAATCAGATGTTGTAAACGTTGGTTAATATAGAATTTCAGACGGTAATATTTGTGATCGAATGTGTTTTAGTAAAATTGAAATGTTTAGCGTTATGTTGTAGAGCAGATTTTGTAACAGTCAGTTTATTTAGGATTTCAGGTTCGTGCGTGTTTAGACAAAGTGATATTTTTCACGTTGACATTTGGTCACATTGTACAACGGATTTCTCAAGGGTCGGTTACCGTAACTTGACTCGCGTAGGTCTTCAGACGCAAGGGACCGTTGACGCAACCCCGACGTCATACGAACCTTGGTAATTAATGCGTTTTAGTAAAATTGAAATGCCTAGGGTCGACACTCTGCTACAACATAGAACAAATTTCGCAATGATTGGTTAACGTAAGTGTCCAAAACTGGGAGGACCGTTGACGTTACCGCGGCGTCACGCGAGTGCTTTCAGCTTACATTTTCCGAAGAAAGTAAATCTCTCTGCGTTGACACGCTTTATCATTCTCCGGATTAGATTTAGCAAAACTTTTCAAAGAACGAAAGACCGTTGACGCAACCCAAGCGTCCACAAAGATTTCTTTGATCAATGTTCTCGAAACAAGTAAATCGTTGACATTTCGTTCTATTCGAGATTAGACTTTCGAAAGTTGGGTGCAGCGTGCGTTTCGCTCGGGTCGGTTTCGAAGACGGCAACGACCGCTGACGTTACCGTGGCGTCATGCGAATTTCTGCGGTTAGCGGCCACTGACGCTTGCGTCAATTGTTTCGTCGCCGTTCCGCGCGACATAGTAACATTCTACCACGTGCTAGACCTCTCCAGCGGTTTCTCGGTTCCACGGAATCCCTGCTCTGTGCAAGCCTCGCAAAAATAGTCGCGAGAAGTTTCACGGTTTCCAATGCGAACACAATGCAACATTTTTACAGCGTCGATCCCGCACGAAAGTCGCGCGCGTCTCTTTTTACGAACAACCGGTGTGTGCTCGGAGATCGATTTCGATCGGGGTCGACTTTATCGAAACGGCACAGGCCTTGGAGTAATTTTGTTGAATAGACCGTTATCTTCCAGCGACTCGTCACGCGCCGGGACTTTGAACCGAAAACCGATCGCGATCGTGTTCCTCGTCCGAGACGACGCGGTACGTGCTCGAGTCCGGTAACTCGTTCGCATTCGTCGTAATCGGCGACGTTCCCGCGAAAATAAAAGAACAAAATAAAAAGAAACCGGTAGGCGATTTCGTCGTTACGTCGATGCTCGTTCCTCGAACGGAAGAAACCGATCTTCTGGCTGCCAGAAAATTCTTCTCGGATGTTCACGCGAACCGTCTCTGGACTTCTCTGAACCTTGCCAACGAACAAACGACAAAAACCGCGAATAAGGAGCCGTTCAGGAACGCGATTTTTATTAGCCAGCCTGCCGCGTGGTCGCGCTGACATTTTGATGTTTATTGTACAGGTTTCAAAGTGCAATTGACCGATTACGGATCACGATCGCAGACGAGATTCCACTTGGCAAGAAAAAGAAAAAGTTAACACTGAATATTTATCGAGGCGATAGGAGTTGTCGATGTTTCCTCGCCTTTCGGTAACTCGGTATAATTTATTGCCCCCGGTGCTCTCTCTCTCTCTCTCTCACGGAAGACGACAAAGAATTTCGTTAATTTGTAGCACTTCCAAATTAGTAGGCTTTTAAATTTAAATTAATTAAAATTTAAAATTCTAGTTTTACATTCCAATTTTTAACAAGATTATTAGACAATATTATTGGGGATGCATTGTTGATCCCTAATAAAAATTGCTGTCAGCCTTGAAAGACCTATTAAAAAGTTTTCAGTCATGGATTACGGACCTTACAAAAATTCTGAAATAATCGCCGGTCGATAAAGTGTTAAGTTTGCTATTTCGAGCGATTTTAGGGCAACAGGTTTTCGAAAGTTTGAGATTTTAGAGTGGTTTCTGCCGAAACGGTGGTCGATCGTGGACCTGGATCGAGGATCGAGCTCGGCCGCGTCGAAAACTCGACCCTGAAAACTAGTCGGCATGCTCCGACCTTGGCGAGAAGATTCGGATGACGCAACGGAGGCGTCTTATGACCGCGTCCAGCGCAATAAACCTCGAGTCCATTGTTCTCGTTGTCGGCGATCGGTATCGGTTGTTATCGAAGCGATCCGCACCTGGCGGTCTCAGGACATCGATCGAGGAAATCCCTGGGAAGATCGGTCGAGGAGCCGCCTACGATCTTTGTGTGTTTTCGGACTACGTCTTACGAAAGTCTCGTGCAACGCGTGAGCAACGCGGCGTGTTGCGTCACTCGCGACGAGGACTCTGATCCTTATCTCGTATTAACGCCTGAATCTGCCAGACGGTGTCTCTTGTCACGATCGCGGAAAATAGTTTGCAATTACGGGCGAGCAACAAAGAGCACGCCTCGGACGGAACACCGTCGTTGCGACATCGGCGATTACGTTGGGGAACGGAAAAACGGGACAACCTTTTTCATAGTTCGTTATTGTCGAGGAAATTTCAAGTTAATAACGCGGAACTGTGCGCCGCCGTACGTTTTGCTACCGGTTTGTCGTTTTAACCCTTTGCACTCGAATGGCGACTCTGAGGAGCCAGTGAAAACTGCCACGCCACTGTTTAAAACAATTTTAACACCGCTATCTTAGGTTTGAGAAATTGATAAAAATTCAACGCTTGCAAGGACGGGTAACAGTAACAAAATCCGTATACGTAAGATGAAATAATTCAGGTAGAATAAAAATATCCTACGTCAGAAGAAACGCTTTGATTTTCTAGTTAACAAGCTTCGAGTGCAAAGGGTTCATTGCCGTACTTTCAAAACTCTGCGCGTTCAGTTTACGCGCTCGCATTGTGCCGGGAATTGGCGACTCTTATGTAAGGCTAGATGCAAGATGGAGGGGGCTGAGGTAGCAACAAGAAATTGCAACTTTGTTATCATATCGCGCGCTTCGACCTTGGGAAAACCGACACGCCTTTTCAGCGATGAATCAGCCGAAATCCTTGGAAGTTCATTGCTGAATCGGTGCTTCAGAAAATCCCGCCGAATCGAACTGTCGATCCGAACCGGTCGTCGAAATTGTGGACGCTTTTAGAGCGCCGTTTCTAACGGATCAGAATTGTAAAGGAATTTTTAGGCTGTTATGTTAATTTCGTTAGATAAATCGTTTCGATTCGAATTATAAACAACTAAACAGCTGGAAGAATCGCATGCACGAAAGAGACGTCGTAGGAGTAGAAGAAAATTCGAAAATTGCGTGGGACGTTGCTCCATCGCGAGCAAAGTATAGTTTTCATTTACCGATCGAGGTCTCTCCCGGGGCAAATGACTTTGGCCCCGTTGGCCGTCGAAGTTGCCGCTACGTCGGGTTTCTTTCTCGAACTGGAGCAACGGACACACGGCTGGAGGGGAAAACCGATGAAAGTTCGGCCACGTGGTGATTGTCCGTCGAGGAAGACTCGATCGATCGCGATCGTTGTCCGTTGAAAACGGCAACTTCGTTTTTTCCCCTCTCCCGGCGACGCCTTTGTACCCCGGCATCGATCCCACTCTCCTCCTCCTTCCGTCGCGTTCTCTTCTATCGCGACCGAAGTGGGCCACGGCCTAATTTGCAGAACTCTCAGCCTCGTCGTAGCGTAAACCGTGTGTGCAATAAGCCTCACGGACTCTCAGCGAAGGGCACGCACGTGCACCAGGACACGCGCTATCTTATTCTCTCTCTCTTTCTTTGACTTATTTTCCTTCTCATTATTATTTATTTCTTCGCCTGTTTTTATCTTCATTCTGTTTTCTCTTTTACATTCTTCTGTTTCTTCAATTCTCTGTCTGATTGTGTTTTTCTTCACTACACTTTTCTCTCCTACTTTTTTCTGTCTTTTCATTTCTCTGTCTGACTGTGTTCCTCTTTATTCTCTTTTTTTCTCTTACTTTTTTCTGTCTTTCCAATTCCCTGTCTGACTGTGTTTCTCTTCACTTTCTTCTTTCTGTCTCTCCAATTCCCTGCCTGACTGTGTTTCTTCACTCTCTTTTCTCTCTTACTTCTTTCTGTCTTTTCAATTCTCTGTCTGCCTGCTTTTATCTTCACTCTATTTTCTTTCTTACTTCTTTCTGACTCTCCAATTCCCTGTCTGACTGTGTTTCTTCACTCCTTTTTTTCTCTTACTTTTTTCTGTCTTTCCAATTCTCTGTCTGACTGTATTTCTCTTCACTCTCTTTTCTCTCTTACTTCTTTCTGTCTTTTCAATTCTCTGTCTGCCTGTTTTTATCTTCACTCTATTTTCTTTCTTACTTCTTTCTGTCTCTCCAATTCCCTGTCTGACTGTGTTTCTCTTCACTCTCTTCTTTCTGTCTCTCCAATTCTCTGTCTGACTGTATTCCTCTTCACTCTTTTTTCTCTCTTCAATTCCCTGTCTGTGTTTCTCTTCACTCTCTTTGCTCTTTTACTTCTTTCTGTCTCTCCAATTCCCTATCTGACTGTTTTTATCTTCACTCTCTTTTCTCTCTCACTTTTTTCTGTCTTTC
>CM052089.1:18377706-18389498 GCA_028453745.1 Agapostemon virescens
TATCCAACATGGCGGACACTCGAAACCGCAACAATACGCATTATTTCTTATTATTTCTGCAAATAGACCGTTTCGACTTGGCAAAATTACCAAAATTTTATCAGAAGAGTTCCATTTACCACTGAATTAACTCTCAATCTCTCGAATCATCAATCTATCGCTGGTATCATGATTTTCGAGCGATTTCTATGCGCGGCGAGAACGATCCAACATGGCGGACCCTCGAAACCGCAACCAACACATATTATTTCTTATTATTTCTGCAAATAGACTGTCTTGACTCGCAACGATTACCAGAAAATTGTCAGAGCTCCATTTACCACTCAATTAACTCTCAATCTCTCGAATTAGTATCATATCGTCGAATTTTCGAGAGCGATTTGACCGCGCGCGGCGAGAATGCGAACGCCAGGCTCGAAGCGTTAACCGAACGCCGCTCTATTTGTAAAGCATTATACCTTTATTTATTATTGTTAATCGCCTACTAGGTGCCACGGGAAACAGTGTCGCTGATTGCAAACAAAACAACGACAGTGTTTCCCGCTGGTTCTGCTACTATGTCACGGGAAACAACTGCGCGAACGACGAACGATCGGGACCCCGAACAAAAACGATTCAACGTTTACTACATCTTCTCGTGGCGTTTTATAATGATTGAAAAGGATCCAGGAGAACTCGTGGACACACGCACACACGCGTTCATCCGCTCGAGGTATCTTGAAGAAGACACACATCACAAGACTGTTTTTACTTTTTTTTTTAAATCGGCGTTCTTCGCGGAAGGATCTCGTCCGTGTTTATTGTCTGTCTCATCCGAACCCTCCTCTACCCCCGTTACCTTTTCACTCCCATACGCTCCCTATTCCCCTGCTCATATTTTTTTTCTCTTCTTTTTTTACGTTACAACCCTCGCGTGAATTTTCTATATTTTATACGGCATGTTTATATTATAATTAATAACTATTACCGCATGGAAACAATGTTCTGCGAACGACAGCCGAGAACGAATGGATCGCCGCTCGCTCGAGAGCGAACGAGAAATCATTATAAAAGAGGATCACGGAGAACGCGTAGTGGCGATGAAAACGCGCGAGAGAGGTCGAGACTCGTCGCCGCCTTCGTTTCGAATCTTCTATCTTTTGTAAATGTACAGAAATACACGACCAGTTAAAAGTTATCCGCGACGATGTATGTTCTTTCTCTTGGATCACTAACAATCCTCGCAACGACACTCTTCCGACATCTAGCTCTGTCTCGATCCGTCTTGCAAGCTTCCGGCTCGCAACACACCCTTTAACTCTTCGCGAATGATTACAACCCCTACCCCTATCCCGAGCAATTCGACGTCGAATCGAAAGAACTTCGATTGTTCCGCAGTTGATTCGCCGTGGCGCAACCACGAGTGCCTATAACGACGAAATTCGCGATGAAGATAGCCCCCAGGCCCTTGAGAAGTCGAAGTTCGGCGCGTGGACAGCTTCGAAGGGACGAAGAGACCATGGCGTCTTGTACATAGCGTTGACGAGCCTTTCGACGTTTCCCCAGATCATTTCTGGCGATCCCGAACCGACATCTTGTACATAGAACGATACTTTGCACCTATGTCAGAAAAGAGAGAATGAAAGTGTGTGTCTGTGAGAGGAAGAGAGAGAGAGAGAGTGAGTGAGTGTGAGAGCATCGGCCGGAGAAGGAACTTTCTTGGATCCCCTTCGTCTCATCGTACCCTCTTCTGTTCATCCATCTTGTCTACTTCTGAGATATCATAGTTTTCTTTTCGAGGACGTTACGAATACAGTTCCTACTACAGCTTAATGCGTCGCGGCGACGTCGGGCCGCCGCGTCCACGGCGAACATAATTCCAATCATGTTTTCTTGGTCCTCCTCTCTCCGGCTGCACGGAGATATAAGTATTTAGATCTAAGGGACATATCCACAGCGTGTAGTGTACTTGTATATGAATACCGAAATAAATATTTTCAATGTTTTTGACAATAACCGACAGAGTTTGTTCATTGCTTCGAAACACCCAGTCACCGGTTAACATTTGGATAGATAACTATTGTCCTGGTGCCTACAGTTTTGCGAGTATCAATTAATTGATTAGAAGCCACACGGGTTGGTAGGAATAATGCACCGGTATCTAGGAAACCATATATTTCATACGAAAACAAAATGTAAAGGTAAAAGTTATCGGCGGATGCCCAAAAGGGCACACACAGCGGGCTCGCAATCTCCATAAATATGCGTGTGACGGTAAACGGACAGCACGCGTTGATATGAGAAAAAATATAAAAAAATATATCGTAAGGATAGTTTGTACAATTACAAAGTATAACCGTCGATCGTGCAAGGGGTGTCGAAAGATTTCAGAACGAAAGGAGCGTGGCCGGCACAGCCGACGAATCTACGATTGTCTCGGAAGTGGATCCTCGATACGCTTTCGTTGGACGCTTTCTTCTGAATCGTCCGAGAGAACGAAGAAAAAAAGCATCGTCGTATGCAACAAGTGAGCGGTATCGAGTGCAACGAAGTCGCCTTCAACAATCGTACGATCTTCTTTTATATTTCATCTTTGTAAAACTATGCGCACGTGGCGAAACATTTCTTCGATAATTTTCAATATTGACAATTCCATGGGACAATACGACGGTCGCCCGTCTTCATTTCATTATTTCCGTTTCTTGCATTTGGTTCGGCCACGACGTCTGCGAGACGAGCTCGGCCGCGTGTCTGTCTTCTTCGAAGACCTGCGAGCACAGCGAGCGTCAAGCACAGTGTTCCGGTGTCTAATTAAAGCGGATTAGTTACCTGCGAGCCCTGTTCACCGACACCGAAGTGTGCTTCTTTAAGGTCAAGTGCTGCTGAACCAGTTCCGCTAATTTACCTTGTTGAGCGAGCATCGAAAGAAAGGTACAAATGAACTCGTCGTAACTGTGTGTCCTGCGACAATCATCGATCTGAAAACAATATCAATTAATAGCGTCAGTTCTACATTATCTTATCGAAATCAGAAACGTACGTCTGTCCGAATTTTTACTCATTTTTATTGGACACTGTATACTCCAAAAAATTAATTTTAACAATCTTAATAATCGCAAATTAAAACTACTACATTAAATTAAGTTACAGGATATTAATTTTTCATACTACGAAGCAATGTTACCTTGTATTTATTCCTTTTATCGTTCTCGTCTTTCAAACTGGTCTCGCAAATGCTGATTTCATGCTCCAAGTTTTTCAACAACGCTAAGAGATCTTTGGGCGCGAACGTGTGTGGTTCGAACAGTTCTGGATACTTGGAACATAATTTCGGATCGATTTTCTCAACCTTCTTCTCCTCGGTAACAGTGTCACCATTACTGGTCTTCACTCTAGCATGAGGTATCCTTACTTCCCCGGATAAACAGACCTTTTTGTGCAGGTGACCACTATCAGAAACTAATCTCTTCCCGTTTATGTTAATATTTCCCAGAGATCGGCCTGAAAACACATTTTCAATATCACCCACCGAACGTTCTAAATAATAGAAATAAAACAAGTACAAGTTTACAATAATTTTACAAATACACTTTTTCTCAATGATTTATTTACTGCAGCAAATATGTACGTACTCAAACCTGCCTCGTGCTTCTCGTCCCCGGCTACCCTAATCACAACGAACTTTTTAAAGTCTTTCGTGGACGTGGGACTGCTCTGTCCAGAATTCCAACCCCATGCTGTAAGTAAAAGAAAAAATATAATTTTGTCAATCCGAAAATTTCATGAGATTTCGAACGAGACACGACAAAAATACATAAATCCTGTAGGTCGACTAACTGTATCCGAGAGGTGACGAAGAGAACGTGGGGGAACGTGTGAAGAGCAAATAGATACCATCAAGACAGCCGAAGTTCATTCTGCTATAGGACCGTAGATAGAACACCCGAAGATGAACGTAACGCTTTTTATATTCTGTTCTTTTTTAATTGCGATTGAATCGTCAAAATGCCCTGAGCCGAGGAAGCCTCATCCCACGAGCTGTGTTGTGTTCTACAATTGTGTTAATTTGCCTGACGGCGGATACGTTTGGGCACCGAGAAGATGCACAGAGGGCTTGGTAAAACGATTTAACGTTTACAGAACTATTTCTAATTTCATACTAATCGATACGTTTTATTTCTAGGTTTTCCAACCGTATCTACGAATGTGCATTCTGCCTGGTGATTCTTGGACCTGCGATCTGACGACGGAATCTGTCGTAACAAACAAGTACGACACACCCGAGTTGATTAATCCGAACGAGTCTAGTTACTTGGGTTCCACAGAGGACCCTGCGAATTTTTCCGAGCTGGTAGATTCGTCCTACGTTACCGAAGACATTGCTGACTCCAACTATGGAATGATGACGCCGTACCCGTTGATTAAAATCGAAGAAGCAATGGGAAACCAACCTCAGAAAGTCATAAGTAATCTACCGAACAATGCTTACAAGAAGGAGTATTTGATGTTGAATCGTTTAATGCAACATTTGTCGATTCACAAGGAGATAACCATTCCTTTAGAGCTTCTCGCGTCGTTATCCACACCTCTAAAGGCTACAAGCATAGCTCCGGCTAAGCAAGAATTCTCTAAAGCCAGTCAGCAGAGTTTATTAATGAGTTACTTCGTGCAGAATCGTGTTCAACAGACAAACGTGGAAAATACCGTCACGGCTACTGCGAAATCGCAAGATCCAGTTGAATATTCTACGAAAAACGAAGAGAAATCAATGACGAACGCAATACCATTAAATGATACATTGGAAGGTCTACTGAACGATTCAGAGAACGAACATAAATTAATTGTAATTTCGTCTAATTCTGGAGAAAGGCAATTTTTCACAGTTGAGAAGTACAAAACGCTCGGCTACCGTGTGGACCCTAAGTTCATTCAGGTGATCCCGTGCGTGGCGAATGTTCGCTCGCCGAATACGACCGATTGCATTAAGTATTACATATGCAAACCGGAGTTGATCACCATAATCGAGCACACGTGTCCACCATTCACTGCGTTCAATAAGTATAGCAGGATTTGCGACAGGGAAAGCTACAGCAAGTGTAAGGAGAACAGTGCGGAGAAGAAAGTGGAAATCAATGAGCAGAAATTCGAAGGTAAAGCACCAGGAAAGGTGTGCACAGAGAACGGAAAAACAAAAGACACTACGTCCGACTCGCATTACTACGTCTGTTACTCTACCTCGGATAACAGCGACAACCTGAAATCTATACGAATGTCGTGTCCGAACAGTTTAATATTTTGCCAGAACAAAAAGGTGTGCACGACCAGGCGCCTCTGCAAGGGAGCATAAAGTACCTTGAGTCGGAGAATTAAACGCAGACCCAATCTCGGACGAGGTGTCAGTGCTGGAAGAGCTGTGTGCCGGCGAAGTTTGAATTCGAAGCGGAGTTGCATAATCCAATGCACACATCACTACCTTTTCCATACCGCTGTAACATCGCAACAGATATTTTTTCTCATTTACCCGTATACCTGAGTAAATAAAACATTAAATTAATCTTTACTTTGATTCAGTTTTGCCGGAATTCATACCCGACCCCGATTCCTCGATGTCTCCTGCACCGTCGCTTCTTTCAGTGATGGCCGGCACGGAGGACTCGTCGATCTCCGATTTGTTAGGTAATACGTCATCATCGATTTTGCTTTTTTTCTCATAATGTTTCTCCGACTTATCGGAGTCGTTCACGTTCTTCTCGGAGCCTTCTTGATGGCTTAGCTTAACAAGCTGTTGTAATGCCTCTAGCACTATTTGTCTATTAGTCTTTAACATTGTTAATTTATGAGATATAGCCAGCCGTCGATCAGGAACAACGGCCATTAGATTAAATCTTATGTCCTGTAATTGCTCCCCTCTCGCCATCCCTAAGCGATCGGTTATCACGCGCCTAAATTGTTCGGTCCACTCTTCGTGCTCCTTCCATGGGCCATGATCCATGGGGTACGGTTTCAAGCCATCCAACTCGAACAGCCTGCCATTGATCGGTACGTAACTGACAAAGTGGAAAGCTTCCCCGGTAAATCTACCGGTGGAGACTCCAGTATTTTTATCCTGGCGCCTCTTGGCTTGGGGCATAGCGTGCGAATTATGAGCGCATGCTAACTCAGGAGTGTTTCCAATTGCCCAACCTTTGTTCTCTGGACACATACCGAATGTGTGCAGTTTCAACCTGGATAGAGTTGTACCCAGATGAATATTTGGACAATTGAGTAATACCGAAAGCAACGCATGAGTCGCACAGCTGTTGGGCACAACCTGTAAGAATCAAGTGGTATAGCAATCATTTAATAACACACAGGATCATATTAACACGAATAACGTACTTGTTGTGCAAAAAATATATTGTTAACGATTTCCTCATCTTTTACAAATCTCTCATCTTGTTCTACAACCTTGCGCCTGGACCTTCGCTCCTCGATCCAACGAAACAAGAATATAAATCCATAGACTGGACCCTCCAATGATTTCTGCAAGTCGTATATTTCCTCTACTTGTACACCTTTCACTCCAAAATCTTCCAAAAGTAGTGTAAACAGACCTGATAGAGAAAATTGTATAATGCCTATACAGTGTATGTACATTATTTTGAAAATATAGGTTGTGCAAAAAGTTGAATGAAGAAATATGTAAATAAAGTGAACCGTAAAATTGCGTCTGAGAGTTTTTAATGTCACGCAAGGGTATAAATACTCCGTTTATCGTAATGACAACATGCGCATGATGATTGTATACAAACACGATAGTTCATCCGAGGGGGATTCGAAAATATTTGTGTGTAATGCGGTACAAGTTCTGGAGACTTAATTTTCGCAGTGTAGCTTTCTTAATAACATAATCTTAAGTTTATACGCTTCCGCAAATCGTTCCGATGCTCCGGTAGTGACGGTAATTAAAACACAGTTTTGTAATGATTATTCCGTACCTGGGTCACTTTCTAATTCTAGCCAACCTTCTGTCAATCGGTTTATATCAACTGGCATTCTGTGTTGAGTTCGAAGTTCAACACATCAAGAAATTTTACATTCTTGCAGAAGTTTTGTTACACTCTGACAATTAAAGGCGCCATGTTACATCAAAACACATATCATGTGACTGCGTCACGTGGTAAAACAGCCTTAAAAAAATCATGAAAGCTGTTTCCATTAAGATTTACTTTTTTTAAAAATATCATTCCGCTTTGGAAATTTCTGTTCTTATATATTTCGAGATCGATGGAAAATCGAATTGTTTGAATTTTTTAAATTTCATACGAAAGTAATACTACTGTGACATTTAAATATAGAAGCTCATTCATCTAGATTATTTGCTGTAGATTTAATATTATTTGATTAGGATAGCGTTCGAAGAGAACAATGTTCCGAATAGAATCAGTGTTTCAGTCACACTGGTTGCTAATACAAATTGTTTATTCGCTGACTAATTAAAAGAATAAGTGGAAAGAAACCCTAACCCGAAGATCGACAGCAGCGCGATCTATGAACGATTCAACTAAAGTCCTTTGAATAATACTGCAGCCACGTATGTAACCTGCTAATGTTTTTAATTAGTTGATAGTACAGGTGAACATATAATATGAACATTTTGGTATTAGCGATCAACTTCTTACTGGTTATTCAGCTATCGGAATGTACATTGTCACCGCCAAAGGGCAAGATTGCTAAAAAGAGTAAAGGGAAAGTCGAGAGCAAGGTACATACAGGAAATTAAATAACGAGAATTGTTATTAGTAATTTCCGTTTTATTGACATTCGTGTTCACAGAAAGGTCCAGGTGATCAAGATGTTTTTCATCGGTTACTAGTGGTGAAGAACCCTAAACCTACAGATATCATAAGAGAATGCGGGGTCTATTTTTCTAACACAACCGTTAGACGGTTTACCGGCGATGTTTTGGGATATATTACACCGGTATGTTGATTTATTTACTTACTGCAATCACTTGCGAATACGGTCAATCGTAAGTTTTAAAGTAGGCACTTATGCTCCCTTTTTAACCCTGAAATGAATTTTCAAAATGGAGTTCGGAAATGCAGTGATTAAGTTAATGTATTTATCACTCGTTTTTGCTTTGCAAAATTGATATCTTTAAACAATTGTGCGAGTACATGTTACATAATTAGCATAAATTGAAACAGTAGTAAACTCAATAATCCATCTGATGCTAGGTTCAATTACAATATTTTAAATTTGCTATTACTGAAATATCTAAGATATCTAAATATAGGATTTAATTTGTATCTTTTGTTAGTGGCATAGCAATGGCTTTGAAGTTGCCAAAACATTCCATGGGAAACTCACAACAGTATCACCAGTGTGGCTGGCATTTCCAGAAGGAAATGCAGCTACCTACAAACTATCGACTCATGACGTTCAAAAGAAATGGTTGAAAGAAATGAAAGCAGCCAACAATGAAAACCATCAAGTCAAAGGTAATATACATAAAGATTACAATGGTACATCATATTTAAATCTTTATAATAAAATATGGTTCTTCAGTCTTGCCAAGGGTACTGTTTGAACACTGGTCAATCGATGATATCGTTGGGTTGTACAGTGACACTCAGAAACAGATACAACTAGTATCTACTATGGTGGACACTGCCAAGGTGAATATAACAACACAAATGTTTGAAAAACCATTCCTACTATTTTAAATTTCATCTACTATAATTTAAGAAAGTATCATTATAAGGTCATAAGATCCACAGTCCAATTGTAACAAAGATATCCTGTTCCAGGCTTTCCACTTTGACGGGTACGCTTTGGAGATGTGGAACCAGTTTGTCCTAACAGGTGTGGAAGTTCAGATTGTGATATCTCTAATCCAATTAGTTGCTCAGAGGCTCAAGGAGAACAACTTGAACACAATTCTGGCTGTTCCACCATCGAGAGGGTGAGTCGCGTTTCTTTTATTTTCCGTTTTCAGCTTTCATTGCACTGAGGAATTAGTGCACATGAAGATCTTCCACCATTCACAGTGCGAAGGTTCAATTGTTCAACAAAGATCATTTCGACCAACTGTCACCATACTTGCAAGCTTTCTCGTTAATGACTTACGATTATTCGAGCGTGCAACGGCCAGGGCCTAACAGCCCTATCGATTGGGCGAGGGAGTGCGTGGAGTTGTTAGTGCCTGAGAAGGGCCCAAAGCGAGCGCAGATATTGCTAGGTCTTAATTTCTACGGATACAATTACACGCCCGAGGGCGGCGGAGCCATATTAGGCTCAGATTACCTAAGACTACTTGAGTCCAGCAAAGTGAAAATTCAGTGGGATGACAACAGCAAAGAGCACTTTTTCGAGGCAAAGTATGATACCTTCTGTTCTGAATCGTCAGGTTGAACAACAAGAAATTCGTTTGCTTAGTCATTCTGAAAATCAGAATAAATTGGACTGTTTATGGTAAGAATTAAAGATACAGCTTGCAGAATGTATCACACACAATAAGAGAGATTGCAAAGTTTCAAACTTGTTGCTCGACCTAACCGAATCAGGGATACCCATAGCTATAGTATTGTAGGCCAAGCTAAATTGGTTCAGGCTGGAATTATTTCAGGTCGTCGGGTGTCGGTGGAATTATCTTTTATCCTACATTGTATTCGATTCTGCATCGACTGGATCTAGCCTCGGAGTTGGGCACAGGTATATCGATATGGGAGCTCGGTCAGGGATTGAATTATTTTTACGACCTTTTATAAATATTTTTATATCCAACAGAAATATACATGACATTAAAAAAATACAACAGCAGTTACCAATTACCATTGATATAGTCAGTCTTTCTAATAATTCTAATACCTCTAGGGGAGTGACCTGTTTTAGCACGTTAAAACCAGGCCTCAACAGTTAAGATTTAAGTAACTAACATTTGCATGCTAGTTTATACACGATGCGTTAGACGTGAGTATGTCGTTGTTGTTGTTCCTCATTATTTCTTTCTGTCCTTTCTCTTTCATCGTCATCATAGATTGTGGTCCTCCCAAAATATTGTACATCAAAGCCCAACATGACTTTGCCGGCAGCAAACTGTCAGAAAGAAAAAGAAGTAGTAGTTCTCTATTCTAAGTAGACTGCGGATTTTTATAGAAAATAAATTCCGCAATCCATTCATAAGTATTATGCAAAATATACTATGCAAAAATTTCGTAACGATCAATGAGTCTCACAATTTAAGCGGTAGCAAAAACCTGACTGCCTCCGGTATTACAACGACTGTTTGGTTTACTAATATCCCCGTTATAACTTTCTCAGCCACGTATTCGGGCTCCAGCATTTGCGTTATTCTGTAAATCAGAAATATTTACAGTGATGCCCCTGCAAATTTGGTTTCAGTTTAGCTAATAGTTACCTAGGTTTCACTCCTTCAAACATACCGGTGTTAATGTACGAGGGACAGACCAGGGTCGCGTGAATCCCATCATAGCCATGAACCTGGACAACATTTATCACGCGTCAGCAGGTTCAACAGTAAAATTAGCAATTTTATTTTTCGCACCCGACTGTCCTGTCTATGACAGACGAAACAGAATGTTGGCCATTATGGTCCCAAATTATGATACCATTTAACCCTCCAACCGGATCGTTTATATTGACAACTAATTGTTTTATTGTTTTAGGTTCTCGAAAAATTTTTAAAAATTCTGGAATACGTACCGAAGTCTACCATATACATAAATAAATAAAATGAACACATAAACGGACATAAACGACTCTGGTTTCTCGCAAAGGGTTAACACTAAGTTTACGGAACGCTAAAAGTCGCTATTTTATTTTATAAAAGCAACGAGAGCGAGTCTATTCAAACTTTTAGCCATCTATTTTACAAGCAACTTTACAATCTTAGAATTGTAAATTAAAAATATTAGAAACCTAGTTTCTATCTTATATATTTTATATTAATTAGTTTCATAAACCTAGTCTTTAATAGAGTGACTATTTCCGATTTGAGAAAAGTCTCTGATCGCAAAGGATAGTAATTAGGCTTACTTTGAGTTCGCTGTAGAGGCTCTCATGGTAGCCAATAGCCGCGAATTTGGTAGCCGAGTAGTCAGTGCACTTGTAAGTTCCCAAAAGTCCAGCAACGCTGGCGACAGTCACTACGTGGCCGTGATTGTTCCTCATCATGTCCTTCAAGAACGCTTTAGTAGTCTATTGAATAAGAAACATTTATTAAATCCTGCACACGTTATTTACGGTCGAACATTGTTCCATTGTACTCGCCCAATAGTGTGCCAGTATGTTAATACCGTAGGTACGTTCGATTTCGTGATCGGGCAGGTTGAGCAACGTTTTTCCCCACACGTAACCGGCATTGTTTATCAACAGGGTCACCTGTCGGTCCACAGAAAGGGTATAAATGATTTTATGGGAGATTCGATTGTTGTAAATTCTGCGGCTACTTACAGAGCCTACGTCAATTTGCATCGTCTTCGCTGTTTTGTACACTTGCTCTTTGTCTGCGATGTCGCAATGGTAACTCCAGCACTTTCCACCAGCCTCCCTTATTTCTCGCACCGTGTCCTCCATACCTGTAAATTCCGAACAGGAATATGTTTGGTTTTATCGTGGTCAGGAGATCCGTGGTTTTTAAACGGTACACCTCTCATAACTCTAAATAGTTTGGTATATTTAATTCATAATTAGTTGACAACGGTTGGTGTTTTTAATTTTGTACTGTATTCCTTTCAAAATTTAAAATTATTTTTAAATTTAATTCATAAGTTGACAGTGGTTGCTGTTTGTAATTTTGAACTGTATTC
>CM052089.1:18389998-18407186 GCA_028453745.1 Agapostemon virescens
AGATCCTGCAATAGTGTGGGATCGGGACCTCCCAGACAAAAATAAACGGCGTTAGGAGATTAGGGCAAAGGCGGAGGGCTTTCTGGGTCTGTGAGGTAGTCTCTCGACCATCTCCAGAAAGTCCCCAGTTCCCGAGACGATAGCGAAGCGATGCTGATAAAACGCGGATCAGGAGCCACCAGGCTAATAGTTAGGAAATCGAACCGTCTGATTAACCAGAAAGTTTCGGGTTTGATTCCCAGTGGTTGTGTTCCCTCTTTTTCTTAAGATCCTGCAATAGTGTGGGATCGGGACCTCCCAGACAAAAATAAACGGCGTTAGGAGATTAGGGCAACGGCGGAGGGCTTTCTGTGTCTGTGAGGTAGTCTCTTGACCATCTCCAGAAAGTCCCCAGTTCCCGAGACGATAGCGAACCGATGCTGATAAAACGCGGAAAATCTGTTTCAGCTGACCGGCACGGTGGAACGTTCGGATTTCCAGTGTCACCTGGACGACCATGGGGAGTACAACATGGCGACAAAGTTCGACTACCCCTCTCTAGCGGAAGTGTCGAGACTGCTGAAGGACAACAAGGTCAATCTGATATTCGCGGTGACGGAGGAGCGACGTCCGGAGTACGAGTTCATCGCCGAGCTGTTGGGAGAGAAGGCGCGGGTCGCCACCCTGGCCGATAACAGCTCGAACATCCTGCAGATCATCGAGAGCTCTTATTACGACCTGATCACGAAGGTCGTGCTGCAAGACAACGCGATGAGTCCGCTTCGCGTGCAGTACTTCTCCAGCTGTGGCAGAGATCGTGAAATCGAGACGGGAGAGTGCGAGGACATAGAAGAGGGCAAGATCTACGATTTCAAAGTGGTGCTTTCGTTCGACGAGTGTCCGAGGAATGAGAGTCTGTTGGTAAGCGAAACTGGAAATTACGATAGTCAATTAGGCCAGTGAAAAGAGAAGTAATCTCCAATGGCAGCGATCTCGTGTAATTAACGAAACTCTCTCGACTTTGTATCACCGCAGCTGCGTTGTTCGTGGTCCTATCGTGCTACGAAAAATGTCTGAAATACTTCGATAGTGTAGTCAACTCTTGCCACAATCCAAAGTAAAATTGGTTAGGTACGTTCCTGGCAATAAATACATAAACATTCGTTGATTTTCAACGGATGCCGAGCTGCCCCTGAACGACGGCAACCGCGAAACGTGCCCCTTCATAGCTGCAACCGTGAACGTTGCTCCCTAGCGACTGCAGCCGTGTGCGCGTGCCCCTTAGAGGCCGCAACCGCTTCTTCTTAATTCTTCTTCTTAATTTCTTTCTGGCTTGAACAGCATTTTTACCTTTTCTATAGTAAAAGAAGTAAAATATGACGAAAATGCTGCTTATTGCTCTCCATATTTAAAAAGGCACCAACCAAAAACTACTGCGTAGAATCAATTGGACTTTGTTGGAATTTATTTCATAAATTTTATCTACAAAATAAATCTATTATTTCTTTACTAGGAAGGATCGAATAAACCGGCTGTTGAACCTATATATGCATACATTGTATATTTTACCGGCACGGGACCCTCGATCTTCAACTGTTTATATTTGACCTTTCCTCTTCAGTATCGATCTCTAGTGTCGGTTTGTAGCAACGTTTCTTTCGTAGAGTAAAGACGTGTCTCACAACGTGCTTTTAGAGAAGCTATTAAAGTATATAAATTTTATTTCATATTTTACAATAGAGTGGAGTTTTATTCTATACCCATATCCCAATAGACTTTTTCACACACAAGCC
The DNA here is from genome assembly GCA_028453745.1 of Agapostemon virescens. NCBI lineage: Eukaryota > Metazoa > Arthropoda > Insecta > Hymenoptera > Halictidae > Agapostemon > Agapostemon virescens. The sequence continues at coordinate 18,391,771 of CM052089.1, forward strand.
TTGCTATATCAACTCTCAAAACATATAATAATTATGCGGCGTAAGTGTGAAGTTGAGTGCAAAAAAATACATTTAAATCCTCTGAAAAGAATTTAACTAAAATACAATTAAATCCTCTGAAAAGAAAATCTAGACACTGTTATCACAAATAAAAATTGTAGGTCAAGCGAATTAATATACTTAATTTCCAATAACGGCGACATCGTTTTCACTTTGTAGAGACAAAGTGTGGTGATCGAGGACGTGCTCGCATCGAAAGCTTCCGAACTAGTGATCGACGTTGAACTATTATGCGGCTGCAAGTGCAAGAACTCCAGAGGAGAGCGTTGCATCCATGGCTGGGATGAGTGCGGCGTCTGCAAATGCGATTTCGGATGGACCGGTGAGAAATCCTTGATCGATTAATTGGTACGAATACAACGAACAGGTTGCTTTTCTTTTATCGACAAATAACGATTTCACAGGCGAGTATTGCGACTGCGACCAAAGCAGCTCGGAAGACTACACGAGTCAATGCATGATTCCTGGTAGCAGTGATATCTGCTCCAACAGAGGGGATTGCATTTGTGGCAGCTGCTCCTGCGACAAAGGATATTTGGGCCGGTTCTGCGAGTGTACGCCGTGCGCACAGGTACAAACAAAGCTGAGCAAAGTGAAGCGAATACAAAGCTGAAAACAATGCGAATTCGAAGCTGAAAACAATGCGAATTTTAGTTGAAAACTTTATTGCATTCAATTTTTGACGGCCCACCTCATTAACGGGGTTGTATAATCATTCCTAATCGGTGCTGCAACATTCTCTTTGGCTGAAATGCACACCTAGCATGGTACCTAGACGTTGCAGAAATTTCAATTTGGTCGCTACAGTAGATTTTGAGAATAAGGAGTGTAATTAACTAAAATTGAAAATCTAGAACCAAAATAACGCTTCCACTGCCAAGCTGATTGCCATAAAAATTCCATAAAATGGAAGCAAGTTATTGAATGAAATAAAATTTAAAATTCGCCATAAAATTTGGTACAGCGATTACATTAATGTGAAAATTCATTTAAAAGCCGATCATATGATTCCAGCAGCCGCGTATAACTGACATGGCAATTGTAAAATGAATGTTTTGTTGTTAGAACGACAGACTAGAATGTGCAGGCAGAGGAATATGCGACTGCGGTATTTGTCGATGTTGGCCAGGTTGGGATGGGGAGTCATGTGAATGCACAACACTTCCGGAATATTGCATGGCTCCAGGAACCGAAGACATCTGCTCTGGTCATGGAGATTGCGAATGCGGCAATTGTCGGTTCGTATTTGATCGTTTACCATTGCAGAAATTCTGTACGACGAATAACGCAATCTTATGTGATGCTTCTAGGTGCAGGATGTACGACGACAAAACTCATTATCGTGGCAAGTATTGCGAGATGCCGGGTACTTCCGGTTCCAGTGGCCTCTGCGCGCTTTACAATGACTGCGTGTACGCCACCATCAGAGACCCGTCGAGGATCGACGAGAATTGTCGGACGAATGTGACCGATTACAGCACCATAATAGTGGACGACGTAGATAAAGGTAACGAACGAACGGGTGATCCTTGAACGATTATGTCCGCTTCGACACGGTGCCATGATACAAGTGTTCGGAAGAAGTTCCTTCAAATTTCACGAAAAATTACAATCCAATAAAACCTTCTTTCAATTGTCCCAGACCATGATTGCTACTGCAGCGTAGAGAGCACTGAAGGGAGCACTAACTGCAATATACCGTACATATACGAGTTCCAGACGGGCAATCACGTTTTGATGAAGATAGGACCACAGGTAGTACATGGTTAACACTTTAAACCGTCAAACCGGTAACTTCAAAAGTTCCGTGCACCGTAACAGTCCTTTAAGTTTCTTATATTCTCCAGATTACGATTAAACTAAAAAGGGAACATATTCAGATGTGAAAATCCGATTTTGATGAAACTTATTTATTTTAATTATTATTTTCGATCTCTGGTTTCCGATTTATCTCAAAAAATATGGTTTTGACCCCCAACTTTGAGGACCCTTCAACCCTTCGACCCTACATTAACGTACAATTTATTTCTAAATAAGGACACATAATTCTGTCCGCTATATGCAGACGTTATGACAGTCAAAGTGTTAAAGAAGTACCCTAGTCTGCATGCGAGCAGTAATTTTTAAATTAGTAAATTTATCAGGTATGCAGGAATGCAGTAGAAGCAGCGATGATAACGTTTTCCCTGATCGCTATTACGGTGGTAGCCATTGGATTACTGACTATCCTAATTTGGAGGTGAGTGTCTGCCAAAATCGAATTTTAGAAATTCAGAGAATATTTTCGGTACGTCTATCGATCACGATTCAATTTTATAGATGCTGCGCCACCGTGAAGGATAGACGAGAGTACGAAAAGTTCGAGCTGGAACGGAAGACAACGGTGTATTCAAGTTCGAACTTAAATCCGCTATATAAATCTGCTGTGTCGTCTTACAGTGTCCCGGTGGATTATGACAAACAGAAATAAGCGTACGAGCAAACGATAAAAGATTTAAAAACTTTATGGAGTCTTGACAGAGTCGATGCTGCTCTCGTGAAGCAGCATATCGTCCCAAAAGTGGTTCCCAGGTGAAAATGTAATCGCCTATAACCGAAAGACCACAGTACATTAGTCTGCGATCGTAGAGTATCAATCTGAATACGTTTTAACACTTTAACTGCCCAACCAACAGCCTAAAAAATTCCACAAAATCAAAGTAATTTAATGCAGCAATAATTGAAAATTAAAAATGCCTGACAAATCCCTACAAATTTATTTTTAAACATGGACAAACAATTCTGTCACCCATGTATGGGTGACATGGCAGTCAAAGTATTAAAAATTGTATTTACCTTGTTCGACAAGTGTTGAACCACCCACTTGTGACCAAGAGGCTCTCTATAAATAATGTTCATAAACGGTTTATTGTCGAGCCAAACTGCTTCCAAGGAGGATCCGTCAGGGAACACATAAGTTCCCGGGCCATTCATGGTCCCGTTTGAGTGAACATTACCTCGAAACTTGGCGTTGTTGTTATAGCTGAAATCATCAAGATCTAATTAACCATTTACCTTACGAAAGCATAATTAATTGCGTGCTCACCGAATATCTATTTCGCCGTTAACAAACGCATCGTCGTTCCATTCGCCGTCGTATTTGTCGAAATTATCGGTTGTGTACAATCCTTTACCTGCGTATACAAATAAAAAAAAAAACTTTTTAAAATATACATATAATATATACATAGAAAAACCTTTCGGTTAACCCTTTGCAATCGAAGCTGTTTCAACTCGAAAACCAAGAAATTCCTTCTGACCTGGATTCATTCTACTTGATCTATTTTATTTTAATGGTGCCTCGGAGTCACCATTCGAGTGCAAAGGATTAATAATTATTTTTAATGTTATTGTATAATAATAACCTTGTTTAACCAACGCGAGCTGTCCAACGTTAAGTTTATATTCTCCCTCGTACGTATCATTATTTGGAAAGGTGAATCTCCCTTCGCCGAATATTACTTTATCTTTCTTATTCGAACCACGCGCTTTCGATTTCTGGCCAGGTTTATTTGCCATTTTAACACTTTACCGACCGCTAGCCAATTAATCGGCTTTTGCTCGCCAATGCTTACCGACCGATAGCCTATTAATCGGTTCTCATGGTGATAAACTGTAAGTATCATTCTAGAAACTGTCGTCTGTTCTAATCGATAAGATAAATATAATTTAACATTAATATCATCTATAATAAGCGGGCAATTTTATCTGACAAGGGAACATATTTTTATGGGAGCTTATAGCTTTATTGTTTAAACAAAAAACTTTTGTTAAAATTTATTAAATTTAAATTTAATTTTAAAAAATATTCAAATTTTTTCGACCACTGGTTTCCGAGATATCTTAAAAATACCCCAACCTTGAGGGCTGTTTTCACCCCTTCAAAATGGATGGTTGCCGATAAAAAAAACACGTGTCAAATATTGTTTAAAGAACTATAAGCTCCCATAAGTTTCATAAAAATCAGATTTTTGCATCTGAATATATTCCCGTATGAGTATAATATAATAAAGCATAGTTACCCCCGCAGGACAGTCGAAACCGGAACAAAGCCGGCGCCAGGGAGGATTTAATTTCCTGTTCTGAAGGAAAAAATAAAAAATTCTAATTAATTCTAAAAATTCTGATTTTTATGTATTCGAAGAATCGATTCTGAAATTCTCCCTTTGAAATGTCAAAGATAAAACAGCCGCCGAGACGCGGGAATTCAAAATATTAACGTATACCCTCGTCGGTAAAAGTTCCGATGGGCATCGTAAATACCGTTAACGCTAGATTGCGCGTGGATCAAGCGGTTCTTCCGCCAAGAAAATAGCAGTGTCCGTTCTATTTCACCAATGATACTGTCGGTCATAAAACCGTTTAACCTTAGCGGGAATTATTGTTGGATTTTTTGCGATAGTTAATTCTTTCGTAGATTATTCTTGTATTTCGTTGCACCAGTGTTGATTCGTGCACGTAACAGTCCCCGCTAACCATGATTCCCCCCTTTTGAAACAGTACCTTTAAACTGAAAGCCACGTGACCTTGCAGTCGACCTCTAATTCGGTGTTCGTATCGTCCGTTTCTAGTCGTGTTCCGCGATAACCCCTAACGCACCGTTGACACGCTCGTAGACGTCGCCGTGCGAGGTGTTAAGCCGAATCAATTATCACCCAAATCACCGAATTCCCGTCGACTTGCTACGCGAAAGGTAGTAAAGAACCTACGAACTATCCGAGATTATGATACGAACCACGAGCAGTCTACGTAATGAATTGGCACGCGCTATTCTACGAAGTTCCGTGCGTCCGAACGTCGTAAGATCCGTGGTCATACGATGTCTTCACAGAAAACATCTTCAAAGGTATTTCCTCTAACGTCAACGTTCTGTTCTGTCGTTCTATCGAGTCTTCAGATCTTGTTAGAATCAAAGTTCGGTCGTTGTTCGTTTTTAAGGTTATCTTTTCTGCAGCTACGTCCGATTATCGTTTTAACTCCACTTGGGCAGATTATCTCGCAGATATCGTTTTCCGCTTTTCCACTTGATTTCTGATAATAACGCAGCCGTTCCTTACGTTGCATGTTGTGTCATTTTCGTTGCGAAGAATCGTGTTCTAATTACATGTAACATTCAATTAGATTTTCAGGCAAGGCCACCTTCTCTTTCTCTCTCTTTGTATAATCAATGTTCACTATGCTGAATCAGTGCTGCATCAATGAATAGGAGTTCTTGAACGAGCTCCAATTTTCTATCGGCACTGATTTGTATATATGCACGAATATTGGTGGAGACATCTCAAATGTTGCATATCAAAGAAATTTTAGACATATATTTTCTTAAGCATTTAATTTTTAATGTAAATGTAATCTTTTATTAAAGGAGTGTTCATTTGCTTTTAGGATTCAAGTTCATAATAATGTACACCTCACTGTTGCACCATGGAAGCAGCAGTTCAGGTTTTTCGCAGATTACCCCGATCATATCAAAGTGCAGCTGCCTGCACTGTCTCCTACCATGGAAACAGGCACCATTATCAGTTGGCAGAAGAAAGAAGGTGAGACACGCGATTGATTTGTTTAATTGATAATATGTTACAGTTGTGTTTGATTTTAGGTGACAAGCTGAACGAAGGTGACCTGTTAGCAGAAATTGAAACTGATAAGGCAACAATGGGTTTTGAGACTCCCGAGGAAGGGTACTTGGCGAAAATTCTTGTACCTGCAGGAACAAAGAATGTTGTAATTGGGAAGCTTGTATGCATAATCGTTTCGGACGAGGGCAGTGTAGCTGCTTTCAAAGACTTCAAAGATGATTCTCCAGCTGCTCCACCACCACCATCTGCTCCTACTCCTACTCCTGCGGCAGCAGCACCATCCGCTCCACCTCCTTCTCCTACAGCACCATCCCCATCACCAGTAGCTGCCAAGCTGCCCGCATCCGCTGGAGACAGAATATTTGCTAGTCCATTAGCTAAAAAGCTCGCTTCTGAGAAAGGCCTGAGTTTACAGGTGATTTATAAAATTTTCTGGTTTATTTGTCGATGAATTCCAGCAGACTTATCTGCAGCAGTCAATGTTAATCGCGTTTGCACCTTACAGGGCTTGAAAGGATCTGGATTGTATGGTTCTATAACGTCCAAAGACTTAGCAGGCGCTGCACCAGCAGCCGCGGGCGCTATTCAACCTGGAATGGCAATGGGTGTTCCAGGTGGAATGGACGTGCCCGTGTCCAACATCCGAGCTGTAATCGCGAAACGTCTCTTGGAAAGTAAACAGAGTATCCCACATTATTATTTATCGATAGACGTAAGAATGGACGCGGCTTTAGCGATGCGAGAACAATTTAACAAAATGATGGAAAAAGAAAAGGTGAAGGTCAGCGTAAACGACGTCATTATTAAAGCGATGGCGATGGCCTGTAAAAAGGTACCTGAGGGTAACAGTGCTTGGATGGGTGATGTCATCAGACAGTAAGTTTTTCTGTATTGTCACTGCACGTGGATTTTGATTTGGCTACTCTCACTTGCAATTTAAGCAAGTAATTTTAATAATTAGCATTAACGTATACATAGTACATACATTCTTTCAGGTACAATAACGTTGACGTAAGCGTGGCTGTTAGCACAGAGAACGGTCTGATTACGCCAATAGTTTTCAGCGCAGATTCGAAGGGTATAGTTCAAATTAGCAAAGACGTGAAAGCGTTAGCCGCGAAAGCAAGAGAAGGAAAGCTTCAGCCACAAGAATTCCAGGGTGGAACCATAACGATATCCAATCTGGGAATGTTCGGCGTGAAAAACTTCAGTGCTATCATAAATCCACCCCAGTCCATAATCCTTGCTGTCGGTACCACCGAAGCTAAATTAATACCTGCTAAGAACGATCAAGGGTAAGCATTTCTTGTGAAGTTGGTATTTTTATTTTTTTTTTTAAGAAATTGGAAAAAAATTGTCTTCTCAACCATTTATGTTGTAGATTTACAACTGCCCAGTACATGTCCGTCACTGCCAGCTGTGACCACCGTACCGTTGACGGTGCGGTTGGTGCTCAATGGTTAGCAGCGTTCAAAAGCTTTATGGAGAATCCTACAAACATGCTATTGTAGTAAGTTCCGACCATTAAGGTGTTCAATGGTGTAGATTGAGTAAGCGCAGAATACACGAAAAAAAAAAACACAAAACGTTCTTCTGTTCAGGTACGAAAGGTGACGATGAATGTCCTGTATATTTGTGTATAGTGCAATATTGAATCGTACTACTTTACGCATTTGAAAATTAACGATTTCTAATAGAATCCGAGCTTCATTGCGGGCACATTATCTTTCCTTTCCGGTCAGCGCGTCTTCCGAGCTCTGGACCAATGTGTTGTCACGAATATCATGACAAATCTCATTTCTTTACACGATGTAGAAATTTTCATAATGTGGTTTTTCACAGGATGTAAAGTAAAAGGGCTGGCGGTCGAAAGATCTGCATAGACGAGGAAGCGACATATCGATCGTTCTAAAAATATTTTGCGATTCCTTTCGAAACACCTTGTACCTTGAAATCGTATTTGAGAAACCACAAAAATCTTTCCCTCCCCTGCGATAGTAGCGGCCACCTGTAAATATGTGTATTTATGAGATGTAATTATGGCCCTCCTATGTGAACGCAGAATTTAATTGTTAGTTAGGGTACACTGAAATAAGAATAACGAAATGTGTCAAAATGTTTATAGTAAATAAATACATATATATATACCATAAATACGTATATCATATTTAATAAATTGTAACTTCAAATTTAGTTGTTCTTTCCATTCGAAAGTGTTTCAACTTTCCTTTCTTTAGTTCGACAGAATTGTTGTATACTGTATCATTAATATAACTATTATCAAACCACAAAATTATTCAATTGTATCACGTAACAATAGCCGATCGAAGCGCCATCTATCAAAACTGTTTATCTGTCAACAGCGTGTATATAAGCGTTGTAAATAAAATCGTGTCTAATTACTCAAAATGCCGATCTTAGATAAACGTAAAGGGGATGATATTTTAGCGCTAGTTCCTGCTTCGAAAAGGACTAAAAACGAGGTGGTCTTCAGCAGTAGAGAAAAAGCGGTAGTACAAAATGTATGTATATTATACTTAACCTTAATTCACAATGTTTCGCGTAATTTTCCTCTCGACAATGTATTTTGCGTTTCACAGGGTCCTCCCAGGACATCAACATTATTCGCGCCAATTATGCTTCTGGAAGGACATCAGGGTGATATCTTTTCTCTGGAATTTCATCCAGAAGGACAATACCTTGCTTCTACAGGATTCGATCGACAAATTTGTATGTTACAAATTTCGATTATGCATTAACTCACTTTGTGAATTATAGTAAACGTGACTTAATAAATTTACAGTTATTTGGAATGTTTATGGAGAATGCGAGAATATCTCTGTGATGAGTGGACACAGCGGAGCAGTTATGGAACTACATTTTAGTCCCGATGGCAGTCATTTGTATACTGCAAGCACAGATATGACGCTAGGTTTATGGGACATAGTTGCTGGAACCAGGATTAAAAAGCTCAAAGGTCACACTTCTTTTGTTAATTCTGTCTCTGGTGCAAGGAGAGGTCTTACTCAACTTTGTTCTGGCAGCGACGATAGTACAATACGTGTGTGGGATCCTAGAAAGAGGGGACAATGTTATACCTTAAACAATACATACCAGGTACTATTTATTTCAAATACAATAAAAGGTAATTCGTTTGAGTTTTATTAATTTTATTGGTTTAGGTCACAGCTGTTACATTTAATGACACAGCAGAACAAGTAATAAGCGGTGGAATAGATAATGACATAAAAGTATGGGATCTGAGAAAGAATGCCGTCCTTTATAAACTGAAAGGACATTCCGACACCATTACCGGACTTAGTTTAAGTCCAGATGGATCATATATACTTTCTAATGCTATGGATAACACATTGAGAATTTGGGATGTGAGACCATTTGCTCCTTACGAGCGATGTGTTAAAATCCTTTCTGGACATCAGCATAACTTTGAAAAGGTTTATTTTTCAACTTTTGTTGATATCATTACGTGGGTAATTATCGCGAATTTTATTCGAAAAATTGTTCAATAGAATCTCCTGAGGTGTGCGTGGTCACCAGATGGCAGCAAAGTATCAGCTGGATCATCGGATAGATTTCATTATATTTGGGATACTACAAGTCGTAGGATATTGTACAAATTGCCTGGCCATAATGGGTCTGTCAATGACATTGATTTTCATCCTAAGGAACCAATCGGTAACACATCAAATAATTAAAATTCCGAGTCACATCTGTGAACAATGAGATTAACCTATTTTTTCTTTCAGTTTGTTCCGGATCTAGTGACAAACAAATATACCTAGGTGAAATCGAGGTTTCATAATGAAATTTTCGACCCTGTTTTCGATGACTTTTATATTTAGAACTATGTACAAAAATAAGATAGTTTAAGGAATTGTATAATATGTCGTGGAATCCTTATCTAATAACAATTCTTTGTTATTAATTAAGCAATGATTTGAATAAATACGTCTGCGCAAACTTTATGATTTTATTTTGAATGTAGTACTTAAATTATATTTAATCAGATTCGTAAAAAATGTAACAAACTTTTCGTAGCTAAAAAAGTTATAAAATTGAATCACTTCCTTATCACATGATATGTATTTAGTTTTTTCGTTGGTATCAACACCCGTTTATCGATCCCACCGCGCGTTCACAGTACAACTTCATATCGTATAGTTCATTGTTTTTATTCACACCCAGTTTACTCGTCTTCCAATTTTTTTAATTTGTTCCATCTAGGTTTAAGGTAAGCGAACATATTCCAATTTTTCGTTTACGTTTGTAATTAGATAGATCGCTGTGAATTATTTCGCGAAAAGCGAAAAGTGAAAACCTTGATACCACCTTGTAATGACATTACGTCAATCGAATAACTCAGAAATAGCTTAAGATAAGAAAAGCTTCGAGAGTGTATTGTTTAAAAATTTCTATTTGTAGAATGTATTTCAAAGATTCAAACAAGTTACTTAATGCTGAATTTTGATTCTTCGAAAATTGAAAGTTACATTTCCTTATGCAACTTAACCTCAAACTCGCAATCAATAGCGCGAACGTACAGTCGTACGTATTGTTCTATAACCGTTGTGTTAAGGTACCTGGCAAACTGTTTTTTCTAGGTGTACTATTTAAGTTATCAAAATGTCGACACCGTGGGCAAAAATCCAACCAGTGGAAGGACCAATCAGCCTCCTGGAGATAACTACAGAGCAGCTTGCAAATAGTTTGCAAGAAAAGTGAGTATATTTGATTATCAAGAATATTTTTCATGGATGAATAAAATTAAAAATAATTACGATTCTATTAACAGAGAAATAAAGAAGTATCAGGTAGAATCAACAGAAGATGTCAGCATACAAGACTGTCCATTATTTGAAACTAATGATACAGACAGTGATGAAGTGATTGCACACATGTTGCAAGACCAATTCAACAAAGAACATGACCTCATGATAAAACGGACAGAGGAAAAATTTAATCGAGATGCTAAAGGCAAGATATTATTTCTTTGTGTGTGTAGAGTACTTATCCTAGAAAATTTTCTTAAGCAACAATGAATTTTTAAATTGCAGTTAATATTTCCTACAATAACTATCGAACATCCATGTTTGATGATCAGGATGACAAAAGTAATTCAGAGTTAGAGGATGTAACAAGAGATTTCGATCGATTTGTGGTAATTGGTGGTATAATAAACACATTTATGGCATAAGTTAGATTGTTAAATAATATTTAATATTTTTTAGAGCATAGAGAAGGAGTACGCTTCGATTCCGCGTTGTGGGTACAAAAAGATAGGCGAAGGCTCTCAAATTGTCACAAAGCATGATATGTTGATGTCCTCAAGGATAAACGCCTGCAGGGTACTGCAGTTCCCTCCTGGCATTCACACAGGTGATACAGGAGGATTTGATGTCAAATTAAACAACAAAGTGTTCAATAGTTTAAGAGCACATAGCCATGCTCAATGTTCCAGACAAAAAGCGAAAGCGCGACCACATACAAAGTAGAACAATAAACATCTTGTCCGTGTAAATATGTTTTTGGTGATATAATTTTATTCAATAATATATACACAGATTTCTAAGATATTGTTCCTCGATTATAATTAAAACTGAGTAAGAAGTATTCAGTGTTTTCGTCGTATCGCGTGCAAAAATGAATAATTTACTATCAACGAAAGCATTCGTTCATTGTATTATTAAACTGTAATTGTTTTTGACATTAAACACTTTGTAAAGTGCCATGTCGTTAACGGCATAATTGCACTGCAATAAAAAGCTGAAAGAATAAACGCAGAATAATATTTTATAAATGATCCATCTTTTGAATAAAACTGTTTCGAATAACTGAGATTAATTGAACTTTGGTTAAAAAGACACCATATATTTTTATGTAGGTTTTGATTCATACTGAAGCTGGTAATCTAGGCTAAAGTTGATATCAAATTTGATCTAGGTTGAAAGTGAGAGTAGATGAGAATAGATGGCAACAGTTTACCGGGGACACAAATCCCAAGTAAGCGCACTCTGTTTCTTTCTCTATAAACATAGAAAATTATATCACTGCCACCTAACGGCGAGGAACCGAAACGATCCCGAGATTGAATACGTGTTCACCGCTGTTTTGTCGTCTGTTTCGCCAGAGTGTCGTGTGTCGACGTCGGTTGAGTGTGCTGGAATGCACATTGAACATTGAATGATGTTCGGTGGGAACATATTTCTCGTTACGTGATGGAGCTACTGGACGGTATCTTGATTTTCTAGCTGGTCACGTTTCTCGGCTATCGGCGGACACCTGTCTGGGCGACACCGATCAAAACTAGAAAAGTTTCGCGGTTTAGGAGGTCGTCAGTTTGACATCATGCCATCCAGAAGGAATAACTATAGCCTGCTGGCCAGGGTAAACTTCCCTTTGTACACCCTGCAAATGCTGACCAGCAGACACATCCTTGTAGGTGGCGGTGGAGGATCTTCTAAGACTGGTGTTGCCAATGGATTTGTGAGTAACACTCTTAGTCTAATCTCTATTCAAATAAAAATCATGTTAATTATTCCTCTTAATTGTTCCTATTGCAGGAAATATTTGAGTTGTCGCATAACGGATCTCATTTCGTTGCTGAAGAGGTAACTAGGCACGAGACTGGTCCTAGCGTCGTGATGAACTGCACGGCGCACAACGATGGCAAAAGGACCTGGATAGTAGCTGGTCAGGAGAGCCACTGCCAATTGTATAATGTAAACAGCAAGGTGGTCACTCTGGAGAATGGAGAAGTTATTAAAGAAATGGACAGTGCGAAGAAAAATCTAAAGCAAAGGAAAAGTGCAGAGAAAGAAAACAAGATCAATGCTCCCAGAGAGAGGATAGAGGAAATCAAGGACAACAATTCCAATATTAAGACCAAAAAATTGCAATTGATCGTCAAACCCTCTGACAGTGTTCAGACTGATTTTAGGTAGCTATTAATGCTTTCAGTGCAAAGCTTTTACCTGTCCCTCTAGCCAATTCTTTATCCTTTTTATTTTATGTCAACAGCGAAGAGGAGCCTCTACAGAGGATCGTCAGAGTAAGCCTGGACGGAAAATTCATGGCCACCGGCGGCACGGATGGTCACATAAGACTGTGGAAGTTCCCACAGCTGCATAAACTGCACGATCTGGACACGCATACTAAAGAGATCGACGATATAGATTTTAGTCCGGATGGCACGTTGATTGTCAGCATCGCGAAAGACGGCAAAGCTTACGTGTGGAACGTGTCCAGCGGCAGCATGGATAAAGAATTGACATGGTCCCCACCTAACGCCCTGAAGTACATGTACAAACGATGCCGATTTCGGAAGTGGGGGGAGGAAAAGTCGAAACCGCAGCTGTTCATGTTGTCGAACGCTGTGGTTGGGAAGAATGTCAGTTTCTTGCAGATGTGGGACATCGATTCTGGAAGCATAGCGAAGGCAGCGCCCTATAAAGAAACGCTCTCCGCGCTGGCAGTGTCCGACGACGGGAAGTTCGTCGCTGTCGGGACAATGTTCTCGGGCAGCGTGGACATTTACGTCGCTTTCAGCTTGAGGAGAGCTCTACACGTTCCCGGAGCGCATAGCATGTTCGTAACCGGTTTGGAGTTCTTGCCTACTAAACTGGACGGACCGGCGATCACCAGTAACACCGAAACTGCTGTTGTCAGCATCTCGGTGGACAACAAGATTTGCATACACAGTATTCCGTTCAGACGTGAGCATCCATTCGATTGAATCTCCCTGAATATAAACGAGAAGCTACCGATATATCCGATTTCAGATACACTGCCATTCTGGTTCGTCATCATCATGATCATCCTGAGCATTTGCGGCGCGTTCATCTTCTGCAGCTACCTCGGGATATGACCCAAGACGTACGTTCTCGATGCGATCACGAGGAGCAGCACATTCTCAAGGATTGTCTGATACCGGACCGAACGAAGTTTCTCACACGACCTTTGCCGGCTCTGTAAAACTTAATCGAAGTAGAGAGAGAGGAGGAAGTAGGTCTCATACAAACGCGTGCGTGCACGGTTCCAGTGATGCACCGGATTACTTGCAATTTCCTAAACGGGGCCTCTCTCCGGGGTTCCCTCGGTTATTTAATATCGTTGAATCTGACGCTGCTGTGATAAACAGTTAACAATTGCACCGTTCTCGGCCAGCATTATTGTACATAGACGTTCTTTTTAACGACCTCCCGCGTTTACTAGATACACCGATGTCTAGAGCTCAATGGTTCACCACGTGCTAGAGAATAATGTCTTCGACGTCTTCGCGCACTCGGAACACTCGGCGAAACCTCTTTCGGCCACCGCATTTATTTATAAATTAAATAACTTACTTTGTACAATATTTCTATGTATAGTTAGAGCAAGGCTAGTAAGTACACGGTGACACGTTTGTGTATATTCTTCGGCGACCGACGCTATTTTTATTCCATTATCTTCTCTTCTTCTCGTAATCTGTGTCTCTCGGCAAGCGGTTCACAGATTTCCTTTTCTTTTCTTTCTTTCTTTCTTTTTTTTTTTTTTTGAAAAAAGACAGATCAAGGTGAGCTGGTCACGTATAAATAGCACACACTCGCACGCTATAACAGCGTTCTATCGTTTCCAGAGTTTCTCGCATGGGACAAGAATGCCATAGAAAATTACTATGCAAGAAGAGGGGGTGGGGGGTGGTGTGTGATCCGCGAATTCATGAATCAAAGTTGTGCGTCGAGTTGTGTATAGGACACATAAGTATGTACATTTTGTTAATGTAATAAACTGTAACGTATGAAACGATCTTCGTACAGTATGGAATGCCATTGCAATAAACAGATTCGCATCTTCGGATCGACTCGAGATATCTCCATCAAACAAACTGCATGTTAAAAGACAGACTTGATAGTTAATTATCCACTAATTTTGTAAATACAACTGCGCATATTAATATAAGTTTTTGAAACTTTGAAACGAGCGAAGTTACAGTAATGAAATCAAATGCATGTTGAAGAGCAGCCTCGGCAGTTAATTAATCAATAATTTTGCAAATTCAATTGTTGATATAAATTTTATGAAATTTATGAAACTTGTCAGACAACTTGTTCAGTTAATGATCAGCCAATTTCGAAGATAAAGCTGTGCATAGTTAACGCATGTTATAAATAACCGTTTATTTATAATTTCTGGTTAGAAATGGAGATTCTGTGACCGACATTGAGGAAATATCGTCGATCGGTAAAGGCAATGAAACAGTTGAAAATTCTACACGAGGAATTGTCGATACCCGGCCAGAGAAATGTTTCGCCAATCGACCCGAAGAAAGTGCAAAGGAATGCTCCCCTCTCGCCATTTTGATTACCGAATCCAGGACTCGTGGCCGAGAAGGAATGCTGTCCGAAATCGAAAGGAGCCCTCGGGCCACGCGATAAAACCAGGGACGAACCTAAAGCATTTCACGATCCGCAGGCTGGCGCCAATCGATTGCTTCCAAGGCTACCTGGCGCATGTATCCTCGATTGGTATCATAAAATGCTTCGAGCCTGCCACAGGATACAAGTTTGCCGATGGAATATTTTCTAGGACCAACTTACCGCTCGCAATCCCCAAATTGGGGCCTAAAGAAATTCTAATCGCTCCAGTATCGATTACACCTTGGTTCTTTTATTGCTATTCTACTCCTTTGCAAAAATTGCAATTTTAAATAATCTGTAGTAAGATTAATTTATACTAGTATTA
>CM052089.1:18407686-18419965 GCA_028453745.1 Agapostemon virescens
CGCCCCGACATTTCAAAGTCGCGCCACGGCTGCAATTCGACTCCGATCGAGCTAAAATTTGACATACACTCTGCCTACCCATCTAGAAACGTATAGCCAAAATTACAAAAGAATCGGAGACCTAGGGGTTACCTTCAATTTGATTGTCTTTTTCTTACCGACGTATTTATTCTTAATTATCGAAAACAATTTTTGAAACGTTTTCAAGTACAGTAGGAAATATGACTCTCTTGTAGAGAGTAAATAATTTAGAATCGCTAAGAATAATTTACTTGGTAAATTCCTAAGGTAATTTCACGGTGTAGTAAATTATTCTTAATTATTAAAAACAATTTTTGAAATGTTTTCAAGTACAGTAAGAATTATGACTCTCTTGTTGGCTTAATTGTAAGAAATAATTTACTTAGTAAAAAGGTAGCGTCACCGTGTAGCAAAACGTTGAAACTGATAGACGCACGTTACCGATAGATGTACACAAGAATTTTATGGTAGCCTTTATCTAATCATACAGCTAATCTTTTTATCGACTGTGAGAAATTAATTTACCTGTTTCAGCATTTCGCCGCTAGGTTAAATGGCGCTAAGTTTATATTTTACGGAGTGAATGAATATATTTATAAGTTCATAGTTTATAAGCGTACATACTCTAGAACAAATTATATTGTTACTAGGTAAAATGTATAAGTCGGCTAATGGGCTAATTAGGCTTAAAACTTTAATAAATAAAATGAAAAAAAAATACGTAGCGAATGATTTGTGCCCCTATTTAAATCTTATAATTGTTAAACAAGCAGAGATAATCAGTTATATTTACTCGATATTTTGTTATGATAAGTATGCTTGGTAGTATTCATGAGTTAAGAACTATTCGGTACCTTAATCAGACATTCAATCAAGCCGCGGACTCCAACAGGTTGGATTTTGGGACTAAGTCTTCCTTGAGCTTCCCAGAAGTTAATTAGTAATTATCTTGACTTATCTTCTGCAAATTTAGGATTCACCGAGATTCTCATTCACTGACCGGACCATTTTTTAACTTTTAACTTAACTAAAACCGAGAGACCGAAGTTTGTAATTCTTACTTGTATACCATTGACTACTTGAGTAATTGGTCTATGCTATAACTCGACTACTATTAAGGGCTCAAAATTAAATGAGTAGCGACATCTATGAAATCTAGTAAAACTGTTATCCTTTTTAGTGCTATCAAACCAACGTTCGATAGCGCTACTAGTATTTGTTATTGAACTTTCCGTATATAAATATTGTCTCAATTGCACACATATATTTCCATGATTCTCATTAATACTAAACTGTCAGTACTATAAAACATACAAATTATTAACAGTGCAAGTTCATTGGTAAGAACACACGATTCTACACTTTAATTTGTTTTGCACGTGTTATTATTAACGGATTAACAATACTTTTAATCATTAATCATTATAAAACGAAGCCGAAATTGTAACTATTTTATTTTTTATTTTTGTCTCATATATTTACAAAGAATAGACAATTCATTTTTTCTCGTTCATTGTTGAACACTGTATACATTTAGGGAGCCATAAGGTTATGTGAGCTTTATTTAGGCCAGATCCAAAGACAGTTCGATTCCCTGTGCACGTACATTGAACGTACATTTTATTTTCGGGAGAAGCAAACGTAGACAATAAACGATCATGTTGTCACGATTATCCACAAACGTTGGTCAACGATTGATATTAATGACAAGTATAAGATCTCAGGTAATACAAACCATCGCCAACTTTGTAGGTTATGTTCTTATATGTAATAATCCGAACGAAATTTCATTACTTTCAAATACAAATTTTTCTCAGAAAACGATAAAGTGCAAATTCAGTCGACTTGCCTACAATATAGCGAACAATTCATTGAAAAATCGCACTACCTTTGAAGCTCTTACTTGTTCGAAATTTAGTGGAATTATTCCTATTCGATATCAGAGCACGATTAATACAAATCCGGCAGAAGATCTAGCTAGTGCGTTACCGGGTATGTATGTGTACAGTTTATGTTCGTATATTTTAATGCAAATTTAAATGTATTTTTGCAGCATCGACCATACAAGCAATTGAAAATGCAGTAGAAAGCACAAATGAAGTTCTTATAAGTAAAATACCAGGTAAAAGAAATTGTTTGTTTGCTTCTGCAAATATGTTTTATATATAATGATACTAATGACAGTGGGCAATAATAATTATATTTGCATTCCTTCTTTATATCAAAATTATTTTATATAGATATACCAAAAATAGTAGAACCCATAATTAATTTACATCCAAATGGTGAAGCTACTTTAGCGAGTATCGGATTGGGTGGGTATTCACCCGTTGGACTGGTACAACAAGGTTTAGAGCTACTACACATTCATTATGGTATGCCATGGTGGGAAGCAATTGTACTAGGAACAGTTGGTATTAGAATCCTATTGTTTCCAATATCTATTAAAATGCAGAAAACTGCTGCGCACAGTCAACGTTATATGCCAGAATTAAATAAATACCAACAAAAATTGTCACAAGCAAGATTACGAGGGGATCAATTTGAAGGTATAAAATGAATATTCTAGTTTGTTAATAAAATTGATAATCTGTACATTTACTTTCAGCTGCACAATGTGCTCATGAGATGAATATGTTCATGAAGGAAACCAATGTTCAACCAATGAAGCCGTTAGGTTTGATGTTATTTCAGGTATATTTCCATTGTATAAAAAACACTGTTTCATTTCAGTAAAACATCATCTAATGTAATTTTTGTTAGTTTCCAATATTTATTTCGGTCTTTTTTGCCTTGAGACGAATGGCAACAACGCCAGTTGTAAGCATGAAAGAAGGAGGAGTATTGTGGTTTACAGATTTAACTGTCGCCGACCCATACTATCTTCTTCCTATAATCACTTGTACAACGTTGTATTTAACGACAGAGTTTAGTATTTTGACATCAACTAATGCAGGCACAGGCAATCTTATAAAATTTTTCTTACGCGGAGCATCCATTGTTACGCTACCAATCATAATAAAGTTTCCAACGGTAAAGTATATTACGTGAATTAAATATTTCTTTTCTCTTAACGTATGAGCCATTTCATTGATTACAAATTATTTCAGGCTATATTGTGCTACTGGTGCACATCAAACATTCTCAATTTTTTTCAAACTGTTCTCTTTAAAATACCGTCAGTTAGAAACTATTTAGGTATTCCAGCCATGTCTAAACCTGTAATAGCGCCTGCACAAAAAAAAGGCTTCAAACAAGGACTAAAAGAATGTAATTCTGAATTGTGATCATAGACTGAACACTTCATTTACCAGAAACCAGTTAATAACATTTTCAATTGTTATGCTGTATCAAATGGAAACTTAAAAATGATTTTTTTTTTACATAATATTATCAAATAAAATAATTACGGTTGAAGTTGTTAAAATACTCACTGGTAAATGATGTGTTAATTTCACTTTTCATACACTAAATATCGAACTTTTCTATCAGCTTGGACTAACTGGAAAATAATGAAAAAAGTGGCGGATAAACAACGTGCGGATATGCTGCAGTTTAACAAAGCAGGAACTGGTCCTATAACGAAGACATTTAAAAGTGACCCAACTAAAATTCCACCATAAACAAATTTTAGCGAAAAAGATGTAATACCAAGTATATAAATTTTGTAAATACAATAAAATTATTTAATTTGTTATTAATTATTTATTATAACCATTCATTAGTGTTAAAATAAATTACAATAACTCTAATCAGAAGATAAATAGTTGATTAACAATTAATTTTATATCGTTTTGCAATTAAAAATAAAATAAAATAGTCTACCTAATGTTTTGTAATATTTACAGTTCTTGCATCTCCTACTGTACATTAGAATGTTTTATGTTACAATACTGTGTGTATCTCGAAATTTTATTAATTAACACTTAATTCCTACACATTGGTTAATTACTTCAAGCAAATGATTATTTTCCAGAGCTGCAGCTACTCTTTCCTTATCGGCAAGTTGCTTGTTTACTGCTCCTTCTGACATATGAGTTCCTGGTGTAATTTCAACATTAACTTTAAATCTTGATGGCAAAGCTCTCAATAGTTGAACCCTAATCGACAAACCAATAAGCGTTGCCATACTACAATGCGGTATTGTTGGTGTGAATTTTACATTGATTTTGTTTGCCTCATTGTCAATCTACAACAACATATTCTTGTAAATTCTACGCAGAGTATAAATTCTACTGTACACGTTATTATTACCTCAATAAGATTTTGCTCGACTACGTTTAATTCTTCTAGTGTTAAAGGATGTTCAGGATCATTGATGTTTCTAATAAGATCTAGAAATCAAATTTAACCAAACAGAAATAAATTAGCATTGTTCACCTTGTGTGTCGGATGAAATTTAAATATACGCACCAAAAATTTCACGTGCGTCAAAATCATCGGCAATATCTTCATCTTCATCCTCTGCTGTAACTAACCTCTCATCAATTTTTCTATACAACTTGGGATTAATATTTTCTAAAGTGTCTGCCATTTTTTAGAAAAATCCAGGTCAAAACACATACAAACTTTTCTATTGAATAGATCTTCGATCCGTTTTTTGTTTAATCGAGTGTGAAAATGTTCGTCTAAATAGTAATTTTATATACAATATTCAGGGATAAACGTAATCACAGACTACATATAACAGTGATGAGATATGGGACACATTCACAATAATGTATCTATGTACAGTGACTCACGAAAGTATTTATTCAAATATTTGCAATTAGATTTGGAAATAATATTATGTCTACTATAAAATATATTTATCAATATTATATTAGGTTGTCCGGAAAGTTCGTGCCGATTTTCACGGAAGATTGAAACACAACGCATTTAAGTTTTGCTATATATTTATTAAAAATAAAAATAAATCGGCACGAACATTCCAGACAATCCAATACATATATATAAAATTTGATGCGAATTCGATAATATTTGCGAAAATGGTCCTTGTGGTTTCGTTAATGGAGTTATTAACGAAAAACACGAATCAATCAGGACGCTACTACAACAGACGTTAGCATTGCCATTGGTCAGAATCTGTCTGTAAGAAAATATCAAAGAAATAATTCTAAGGATGCTAATTAATTGACTAAGGTGCTTCGGTCGCATGCTTCATGGTTGAGATCCATTTACATGAATTCGTCAATGGTGAAACACAACATAGACTTGTCATTCACGGTGCTACTTATTCGAAGATTCCTTTTTGGAGTCGTGTCGTTCGTGCGATTGCATTTGTCCAGTGTAGTCGTGTGACGGATTCAAGATGGCAAGCGCAATGAGCGAAATCGCTGCCCAAATCAGTGAAAATATGACGGAAAAGAATGCCTCGGCACCTCGACGAATACCTTCGACTCCCGAGGGAATGGTCATTGCCTACGGCAGTTTGATCATTATGGCTGTTCTGCCAATCTTTTTTGGCAGCTATCGGGCTGTTAAACACCATATGGAGCAGCAAGTAAGCTACACGTTGCAATATTTTCTTCCGCGCGCTCACTAAATAAACTTTTATAATGCAAACATTAATCATTAGTCGTAAACATATCAATGCGTCTAACAACAATTGTAGACTAACATTGTTGCATTGCGACGACTATACTTTTATATAGTTGCTCCCTCCCTCCGTAATACGTCAAAATTCAAGGTATAGTAGTATTTTACAATGATATTTCGTGATTATGTCAGGAATGTTATTAGTCTAGACAAGTGGAGATAGTCGATTAATTACAACATGTAACCTGTAACATGAAGTGTAACATAAATCCTCACTTTTCATTGAAATTGGCATCTCTCTTCGGTAAATTGTATCTAATAACAGATGTTTGCTATGCTCATCGATCAAGAATATCGAGTTTCGAATTCGATTGGCGAATACAAGATACTTTACCAAGTCCACTGAAAAATCACAAACTTCATACAAATAATGTTAATAATAATTAATATTAACCACATTCGTTCACTGTATTACAGAAAAATTATCGAGAGGAAGGAGTGCCAAACATGATGACGCGTAAAGATGCAATGATATTCCCATTTATTTGTAGTTTTACGTTAGTCGGACTCTACGTAGTGTACAAGGTACAGCGCATTTGTGTTCTCTTTTACCTCAGTTTTGTCAAGAGAAGCTTAATGGTGTTATATCGTTTCAGATATGTCCAGGGAATTATATTAATACAATTTTAGTTAGTTATTTTCTCTTCCTAGGTATCATTTCCTTGTGTCATCTTACCAGGTACATAACTCCTTGGTATACCATGTTTATATACTTAAAAAGCTGTGAAAGAAGTATTTATAATCTTTACCAATTACAGTCCTTTAATATCATCACTGGTACCTGCTGCTATTCCAAAAACTCAGTATCATATACTGTTCACCTGTGGAGAAGGTGAGAAAGAAGAGGACATTATAGACTATAAATTCAATCTTCATGATTGCGTTTGTCTGGTGTGTTGCTCCCTTGTAGGAGTTTGGTACGTGCTCAAAAAGGTACAAGAAAATAAAGCACTCCCTTTCACAGAAATATTTTCTCCAAGCAAAACGGAATATTATGAAATAATTGTTCTCTGATTTTCAGCATTGGATTGCCAATAATTTGTTCGGCATCGCATTCGCGATTAATGGAGTGGAAGAATTACATTTGAACAATGTTGTCACAGGGTGCATCTTACTCTTGGGGCTTCTTCTCTATGATGCATTTTGGGTTTTCGGTACGAACGTCATGGTAACGGTTGCAAAATCGTTTGAGGTGCCAATCAAATTAGTATTCCCACAAGACTTATTGGAGAAAGGTCTCACTGCCAATAACTTTGCCATGTTGGGATTGGGAGACATCGTTCTGCCCGGGATTTTTATTGCGCTTTTGTTACGATTTGATAACAGTTTGAGCCGAAAGACAAACGTTTACTTCTATTCCACATTCTTCGCATACTTTATGGGATTGTTGATTACGATGCTGATCATGCATTTATTCAATCACGCACAACCCGCTCTCGTCTACTTGGTGCCTGCTTGTTTGGGCACTCCTATTCTATTGGCATTGGTTAAAGGAGACATAAAAGCGTTATTTTCGTACGTGTCGTTCAACCATTTTATCTAATACTTCGTAATTTCTTTCGCTAATTAATTATTTATGTTACAGTTACGAGGATCATCCGACATCGTTAGAAAAACGTGAAACAGAGGATAAGCAGACACAAGTAGAAACGAAGAAAACATCATAATGCATCAGATATTTTTCAACATTGCTGTCACGCAAATGTTGTTTTAACAAATCCATTGGACTTAGAGCAGGACCGATAATTTATATCTCATGCTCAAGATGTACAATCATAGCACGCGAACCATGAAAAGCATAACTGTACTTTCAATGCACTCTATGGGATGTAACATGATATCTTAAACGCCGTACACTGGCACATTGATACGCGGTTGTGAAACCATTACAATTGGAGATTAGCGCGTTCCCATTTTTATTTTTCGTAACCATCGAAACGTGCGAGGGGAATTCGACGAAATTAATGCATAGAGAAATTAGTATAGGGAATAATAGAAATTGTTTCAAGTCAAAACATTTCCTTTAATTTTTTTTTTGTTTAATGGAGCGCATTGAATGTTTTACTATAGAATTGGCATTAATATTCCAATTGCGTTAGGATTCTTGGCTTCCGCCGCTAATAACGTTAGTATTACATTCTCTTCATAGACGAAGTAAATTTCGATTTTAATCTTCCCGTGCAAGAAATTGCCCGTATCCTAAATGTATTCCGTACGTTAGTAAGGTACGGCTAACACACAAAAAAAAAAAATATTTTTAGGTTGAAATCTTATATTTCTATATGAAAGAAAATGTTTATCCTATTGTGAATGGCGGCACTCTTCCAGTGCGTGTTACATTTACTTGTAGGCTAAATATTTCCATCGATATTATATTCGCCGTTTTTAGTATTTGTATTTTCCATATGTCTTACCGAAATTGAGTACAATTTCTCTTATCCACCGCCGTGGATCCACAAAACGTAGCCTGACCCATTTATGTCAGGCATAATCGTCCTTAAAAGACTAGGAAATATTTTCCGATTTATTGATCAGTTCAATGCATACGATTTTTGCATGCCGTAGCTGTATGTTAATTGTCACAAATTTTTCAAGAAATCGATCTTGTAAAATATGTACATTGTCCTACCTGATTTGTAAAAAAAACTTTCCGAAAATATAATAAAAGTACATGTTTTTTAAATTCTTCTGCATCTCTTTGTTGTTATAGAATCCAGTTCTTTTATTTGAAAATTACGTTCTCATTAGTTGTTCTTATTACCTAGTTTATTGTAATTACTTAGAATGGCCAAAGAAAAGAAGTCTAAAAATTAAGGTAAATTGACGAAGGATGATCTCGTCGAAGAAGCAGCGAGAATTATTTACACGGTATTTTTAATTCCAGCACAAATGATTCGTGCCAGTTTTACCGTAACATACAATGTATACGGCGGCACGAATCATTTGCTCTCTTTAAACGTCCGTATAGCGCCAATCCATGCAGCGGCAAAACGCTCAAACTGTTCGCCAAATTCTACCGACCGTCGATAACGTCGGAAATGAAGGGTACATTAATGGTAATAACTTACAAATAAATGCTATCGAACAGTAGGTAACGAAATCAAGAGTTAACAAAATCAGTTGCATTGTCGATAATGAAAAATTATCAACCATTTGATCAGTTGGGTAATTAACCACTTGACCATTTGACTAACTGACCAATTGACCGTTGGTTTTTTATTCATTATTCAAGTTATTACCATTAATGTACCCTTCGTTTCCGACGTTACCGACAGTCGGTAAAATTTGGCGAACAGTTTGAGCGTTTTGCCGCTGCATGGATTGGCGCTGTACGGACGTTTAAAGAGAGCAAATGATTCGTGCCGCCGTATACATTGTATGTTACGGTAAAACTGGCACGAATCATTTGTGCCGGAATTAAAAATACCGTGTAAATGATTTTCGCTGCTTCTTCGACGAGACACGATGTAAATCCTGCTGGTAGTTATTTACGCTCGAATTAAAAATTATTCGTAATATTCTCTGCAATTATTTCATGTTCTAATTAATGACAGAAGAATGTACTTCAACCCTTTGAGGGCGAGCTTTTTAGAACATATTGAAAATATTCCCGGCAGAAGGCTAAATTTTGTAGTAATATTTTAAGTTCTGAATGAACATTAAACTGTATACCGATCTTATGTTATTACAATAATTAAATTATACTTGTTGCAACTTTAAGGGTTGCATATGCGGACCTGATATCGCCAATATGACGACACTCGTCCTCAAAGGGTTAATCTTTGGGAATTGCAAACGGATTTTTCAAGATTATTATTAAAGTACAAATATAAATTGAAGAATACGTAACTGGACTCTAAGATGTAGAATTATTCGTCTGGCACGTGTCAAAGTCGATTCGTTAAACTAACTAACGATTTTTTCCCCAAGTCTATTTCTATTGGTAGTTCGTCACCGGCGTTTGAAGTTCTCCGAGATAAATCGAAAAAAGAAAGAAAACACGATTATGCATGCACCGGCACGATGCCACCATGCAGATTTTTCTGCATGCGCTGGTACACACAACTCATCATGCCTGATACCTGATATATCCGGCGTTCGTATCGAAAGGGTTAAGAGTACGAGGAAAATGCATTTGCTCACGACTCTCCCCTTCACTTGGTTGAAGAGGGGAAGTTTGGGACTCATCCCCAAAGGGTTACTGCCCACACAGTCTTAAAAACTCATCAATTGAAAGATTTATGCGTGTTTTGAAGGGAAACCAGAGTTACCCACTACAACCCCCACCCTCGGAATTTCACCGCCCTTATCCTGTCATGCTGTCGGCTCGCCAACCTCTTTGCCTCGCTATCTACATCAAAGTGAACGAAAGGTTAATCCTGCGACGGCTCTACCTCCTGCGCTCACCAACAGAGGGACAACGCGACGACTTTCTCGCTAGTACTTGATCCGCCTTCGATTCATAGGTCTGTAAATATGAAACTGGAATTTGTCCATACGTGGCAGTAGCTGTCAATGCAGTTACCGTCAAATTGCGTTATTGACGCCGTTTACTTGTTTCGACATCCGATAAAGATTTCCAACTCGCAACCATGCAAGTTTCATACAACAGCATAGTTTTTAATAGCGTCGAAAATGTCGAATTTTGTGTCAGGAAACTTTGATTGGCGAACAACGTTGATTTTCTGTTTCTGATTTATCGTTTGAAGAAAACTGCTGGGGAATCGCATCGAATGCTTGAATAATGACGTGAATGGCCCACTTTGTTGCCATTTCGCGGGATTTCTTGTGCCGCTTCTTCTTCAAAGAGTCGAGAATCGCAGATCGACGATGACTAGTTTCAGTTTCGTTTCGATCTGCGGCAGGAAATCGTTTGCGTTTCACTTTCGCGGAAAGTCGTCCGCGCGTGTCTTCGCCGCTGCGTTAATCTCGCGGTTGCAACAGTCAGTTTTCGAACGTGTGCACAGCAAAGTGCAGAAGTCGTTCACCGAATGAGACGCTCGAGCAAATATCATTTTTTAGTCATCCGATTCGTTATATTGGACTTTAATCGTTGTTCTATCGCGCCGGGAGGTTGCTGCGTGCCGAAGAGAACCGAATCTCTCGGCGCCAAGCGAATTTAAATAGAACCGGCCTGGCTGCATCATCGATCTACTTAACGTTATCTCTTTGTCCGCGAAGTACGTCGTGCTTCGTTTTCCACAGATTTGTCAACAAACCCGACGATAACGTTCGAAAGCACAACAAATTTCTACAGATAACCGGCACCGGGAAGGTCGAAATTGTTGTTTATCTTCTTTCTTGTTTTATCTCAGCGGGATAAGGAAATTTTCGGAATACGAGGTGGTGCACAGATTCCTCGGCGATCCGCTGTTAATCGGAGATTTCTTCGCTTGCCCGGTTAAATTACGCATTTAATCATTATCGATCTGATAAATTCGATTACTTATCCTCCTACGTTTAATTAAATTCTTTATGAACAGATACGCGTGCAGGTTGCACCGAAACGTTGTCCTTTCCGTCGAAGGGCTTCACGAGGAAATTTACAACAAATTTTTTCCTTTGCGAAAATCTTCTGCGTGGCTTCGTCGAGGAGTTATTCACGAAAAACATGGACCAATCGGAGCGGGGACACTAGGTGACGCTCGGCGGGTACCTCCCACTCAGGCTCCACCCACCGCACGAGGTGCGTTCTGATTGATCCGTGTTTTTCTTGAATAACTCCTCAACGAAGCCGCGGAGACGATTTTCGCAAAGGGGAAAGTTATTGCGAATGTTCTTGGGAATCTTTTTCTTTAAGCAAGCACATTCGGGACACTCTGTATATACACTGACGTACTTAGATAGCGTATTAGATATTAATCTTTGCATTGTTCTAAACCGCGCTTAGCCAGCTCAATAGTTCTACTATGTTGTTAAACGATTCGTTCAGTTATTTAAAGTTTGTTGGAATTGAAAATCCTCAGCATTCGGAGATCCATTATTATTAAAAGAGAGATTCTTTCCATCGTCGAAGTTAGTATAGATCCTCTAACAATGCAATCTCGACGTACATTAACCTTGTGTACAGCAAACGATCAATTAGCGAAGATCAAGTTTATCTTTTCAACGTTTCGATCGTGGCAAGGTTAATATTTTCACAACAATACTGATTACATCTGATCGATATCGAGCCAATCAGATCGTAATTATATTCAGTGTTTATTCAAACGATATTGAGCCAGGGCGGATTATTTTATTGAATTCCGCAAAAACGATTTTGAAGAGCAACAAAAGCTGTTTCCGCGATAGTTGTTGGAACAATGCCGCGATGAAAGTAAAATTCTCGACAGTTTCATTCCGCATTGTTTTTGTTCTTAAGTATTCTTTTATTTATTAGAGCTTTGAGCTTAATTAGCCCATTAGCTGAATTTGTTCTTAAGTATTAATTCGTCGACGCGCACGACGAACATGGCGAGAAGGAAAATAGGTGGAAGGCAACGATCGTGGTTGGCAACGTTTCGCTGTAATCTCTAACTAGCATTACATTACGTAATCCTCGATAAATTCCCACGAAACAGAAGCAAAGCGCTGAAAAACACACAAAACATCGGCGAACACGGAACAACAAATAGCTGCGAGTTTAACGATCGGTTTAGGGGAAAACGATTATTTAACATT
>CM052089.1:18431927-18444226 GCA_028453745.1 Agapostemon virescens
GGTCAATCGAGGGAAAAATGTCAAACCAAAATGATACTGGAAAAGAAGCCAAACAGTAAACTGAGATATGAATTCTACTGTCATTAGAAATCTACAAGGTGTCTCATAAAAATTAGAATTCCGAAAAGAACCGTATTTGTCACGGAGGTAAACAACGTTGCCGGAAGTCAGTATCCAAAATGGCGGCGGTCTATCCCTAATCCGGAGCAGCCGAGCACCGCTGCGCCGTGAACAGGAAGCGAGCGGCTCTTAGAACGTTCGAAAAAAGGAAAAGGAAAACCTGATTCCCGCGAGGCATCGTCGCGGAACCGTTAGATCCGAGTTAGCGTGGGGAAACGAGACGGTACGGAGGGTCACGATACCATAATGCAACGAGGGGAAACCAACATGAATCGTGGCGTCACGTCGGTCGACCCGACTGGAAATGTTCGACATTTGACACCGGAGGTCGCGATGAAAATTTCATGGCCCCCGCGGACATTCGCGGTCGGTTAACCTTTGTCTTCTGCTTTTCACTGTCACGAGCAAGTTGGCAGCCCCGGGGAAAGGTGGGAGTAACGGCCGGTCGCTTTCCAGACGATTTCTGACAGCGAAGCGTCCGCACCAGGCAGTCTTCGCCGGTGTCTTGGCCACGCTGGATCCTCTTTCCTTGCCGAGCAACAACCTGTTCCACATCCTCCTTCTTCCATCTTTCCTCCGTTCTTTTTCTACGTTCCTTTCCTCGTTATTTTCCTCGTCCTCCTCTTCGTCCTCCTCTACGTCCACATCTTCATTCTCTTCCCCACCGTTGTCTCCTCCTCTTCCTCGTCCTGTCTGGCATCCTGATCGATCGCACGCAATCGCCGCGGATCGAGAATTCCTTCGCGCTCGAATCGTGAAATGACAACCTTGGATCGCGTCAGCGGGATTTCCTGAGACCAACATCGTCCTCCGCGACCTCGCAGAGGTCAGGTCGGAAGAGACCTCTACGAGCTGAGAGGACCGTTCCTGTGCCACTATTTGCCAGCCTGGAGGGAGACAAGGATTTTTCGGTGATCGCTGTATCAGTCTGATCAGGTACCTTGTTCTTGTTGCTTCGCGGTGGCAGCGATGTTGGGTCTTCTTGGATTTTGTTGGAAATGGCATTGGGAGTGTCCTCGGGTAAAGGATAATGTCCTCTTTTGGGATGGAACTTGGTTTTCCATCGGGCTTTCCCTAGGAGGTTTTGTTCTATGTGCGATTTGTGGTTTTTGGCTTTGATGATTTTGTTCTAATTGGCGTTAAGAGTGATTGAGTTTTGTATATTTTTGTATATTAGTTGTAAGGATAAGTTGTTAATGAGATTGTCTGGTTGAGTGGAGCGTTACCGAGCAGATTGCAGAAATGCATTTTCGATGAGACTTGGATTGATTCTGGTCGTGCATTCATTGTAGGAACTATTACTGTTGAGAAGTTGGAGCCATTGTTATCGAGATGTAGATTAAAAGAAACTTGACACTCGTTGAAAAATAATTTGGTTCTCTAGCCATTTTATTTGCGAAGGAACAAAATTCCTTTCAAAATGGCTGTCGCCTAAAAATGTCATTGAAGAATGGACACTGTTATGTACATTCTTGGACCATTTTATTTTTCTGCAATTTTATATGAATAGAACAAAATTCCTTGCAAAAAGTCTGTCGTCTATGAATTTGTTTTAAATATAGATTGCTATACAGATTGTTAGGCCATTTTATTTGCTGGAGAACAAAATTCCTTCCAAAATGGCTGTCGCCTAAAAATGTCTTTGAAGAACAGAGATTGCTATGTACCTATTCGATAAACTTTATTTGAAAGACAGCAAAGTTCCTTGTAAAAAGATCGCCGTCTATGAGTGTGTTTAAAGAACAAAGATTGCTATGTAGATTCTCGAGCCATTTTATTTGTGAGAGAACAAAATTCCATTCAAAATGACTATGCCCTAAAAATTTCGTCGAAGAACAGAAATTGCTGTGCACAATGTCGAAACATTTTGTTTTTCTGCAATTTTATCTGCGAGAAAGCAAAATTCCTGGCAAAATGAATCCCGTTGTCCTTGTGCGTCGTGAGTTCTGATTCACCTTGCGGGAAACGTGAATTCAGAAATGCCTCGAACGAAGGACTCGATCAGATGAGGTCCTTTTAAGTTCATGTTTCCAATCACTGGGAGATTGGAATGTCAAAATTGGGTAGTTCTATCACTCTAACGAGTCTCGTGTTAATCTACGATTATTTGGAGCGTGTAATACTAATTCGGAACCAGCCATAATACTTTGCAACAGAGATTAAATATTTTAAGCCTTTCCGTTTTTAATCGAAACGTTACTCTGAGAAAGGAAACTAATCTTAACAAGCTGGCCGATAATTGCGAGAAGTAAACGATGAATTGTTAATGGCTGCACCGTGTGCGTTGTTAAGCGAAGCCAAAGGAAATAATGTCTTAGTTGGAAATTGTTCTTTCTGCTTTGATGTGTTTTCGATTAAGAAGTATCGCAATGGTGCTTTAGAATTCTTTCGATGTTCTATGTACATTGTCGAGCGAATCCTGAATATTTGTATAAGTATCGGAAAATGTGTAAGAACCGACGATTAAGTAACACTGTGTTAAGTAAATTTACGTAAGAGTTCACATAAACATAATGTTGCACAATCGTCAAATTGAATGAATTGCGAATTAAACAGCTGGAAACAAGTCGAATGTTTTCCTTAAACGACGTTCGATTGAAATCTTCACTCGATTAAATACAGCTTGATCCAATCATAATTCACTCAGTCGCAGAATACAAACAATGAAATCATAATTGTTTGAAAGTAGAATACAATTACTCGTTTCTGTTCGGTGAAATTCGTTTCGTCGCATAAAACAAATTCTTTTGCGACCGTATAGGGTTTCCGGAAGATATGCGAGTTCCTTAAGACAGTTGATTCCTGAGGTAATTTTGCGAAACTTTTTCCTTTTCCAATTCGCGATTCGACGTTTCGTTTTCGAGTTATAAACGAAAAACGTGGCCCAATCAGCGCGCGGCTGTGGCGAACGCCCTTCGACGGTGACGCCACGCCCCTTCGCTGTTGTCGCACTCAGATTGGGCTGTCTTTTGTGCCAATAACTCGAGAACGGAGCAATTCGTGACGTTTTCGCAAAGGAAAAAGTTTTTAAAAATATCCCTTGGAATCTATTCACGCTGTATAAATAACAAAGATCGATCAATGCTCTATTTGAAAGTTTCGTTTACTGTCAGCTGTTAAATAACAGTAAAATAGAGTGTCTCGAATTATGCCACGAATTGCATAGAGTTTTACGAATTTTTTAAAAACATTTTTCATTTTGTCTAATATATTTGTATAATATAGTTTCCCGTATTTATGAACAATGCGGAGAGAATATAAGTTCAAGACCAATTTAGGCTAAATCGTACACCGATGATCCAATGTTCGCGAGTGGCAATGAAAACAGAGTGAACAAACTTTCTCCTCGCGATTTTTGTGTTAACGAGCACCAGGCTGCGTGGGTGCTTCACAATCGGAAACGCGATAAAATTTCTCGGTCCACGGGGGACAAAAAAACTGATAAACCGGACGCTTCTTTGTACACGCTCTTTGTTGCAGGAAACGCGAATATAATTAAGTAGATCAGGGACTCGATTAACCTGTTAACACGCAACGTTGCACAAACATTTCCAGGTTTGATGTCCCCAGAAATTACAATGCACCAGTTTGCAATTTTTTAAAATGACTCTACATTGTTGAATCGTGCTGGCCGTGTTCCTGGTACAAAAAGCAACGTCAAAGATTTTATCTGAATTTTTGTTATTCCTGTTTCTACTTCCAGCTAAATTTTACAGTATTTCAAAATTCTTAAATATAAAAATACTTGCATACTCGTATTGCTTCAATATGCAATTTTTTAAGGTGATTCAACATTGTTGAATCGTGCTACTCGTGTTCCTGATACAAAAGGCAATGCCAAAGATTTGATCAGTATTTTTTCTATTCCTGTTTCCCCTTCCATCCAGATTCTACAGCATTTAAAAATTCTTAAACATAAAAACACTCGCATACTCGTATTGCTTCGATATGCAATTTTTTAAGGTCATTCAACATTGTTGAATCGTGCTACTCGTGTTCCTGAAACAAAAAGCGATGTCACAGATTGTATCAGAATTTTTGTTATTCCTGTTTCTACGTCCAGCTAAATTTTACAGTATTTCAAAACTCTTAAATATAAAAGTACTCGCAGACTCGTACTGCTTCGATATGTAATTTTTTAAGGTGATTCAACATTGTTGAATCGTGCTGCTCTGCATCGTCAGCAAAATTGGATCACTGGCATTAGAACGAACTTCAAATTATTCGCAATTTAATCGTCGAACTGCTTTTTAATCGTACACTGTTTAACAAACTTTTATGTCGCACAAATCTGGCACATAACTTTCGATGACCGTGGAAAATTTACTATAAAATTCTGACTCATCGATTCCCGTTCTTGAGATCACTATTATCTGCGCTAATAGAGCTCCATGCTAATGGATGTCCATTAAGCAATCCCGCGAAATCGTTCGCGAATCGAAACGTTCCTCCCGGCTAGATGATATGGTTTACCACATTTTGAGTCTCGTTCATGTCAATCAGCCATCGTAAATGAGAATCTCCATAGCTTAATTCAAAACGTGTTAATCAACGACGTATAATTGTCTTATCGGTCGCCGAGCCGCCGGATTATGATCTCCATTCGCCGACCATAAACACATATACTGCTCGGAGTGTGTGTACTTTGCACGCGGTTGCACTTTGATCGACTCTCAGTTCCCTAATCTACGATCCGGGACGTTTTCTCGCTATGAGTCACAGTTGATTGCTACTTTTTAGTCACCCGGTATCGATGGAAAAATTGCGATTCGTCGGATCGGTCGACATTCTGGAAGATTTTTATTTTTGTCGAATTTTTCGAGTCTGCGTCAGTCATCGCTGTTGACGTCAGCACGAGAAAGTTGACATTTAAATTTCATCTCCTTGTTCGTGTTAAGCGAATATTTATGGTTATGTTTATCGTATCTGAATTTTTTAACAATTTTTTTAATAATGTGTAAGCTAAGATAAAAATCTTCGAGTTCCTGCAGACTTCTGAAGTTATTTCAAGAAACTTTTTCCTTTGCGAAAACGTCCTACGTGGCTCTGTTGTTGAGTTATTAGCGAAAAACGCAGGCCAATCGCGGCGCAACTGCTGTGGGCGGAGCCTGACACGTTCGGCCCACCACGCTTCGATTGGTCTTGTGGTTTTTCGTTAATAACTTTCGTAGGAAGCCGCGGAGACGATTTTCGCAAAGGGAAGAATTACTTTAAACGATCTTAGAAAACATTTTTTTCAAACGGTTTAAATATTTTAGGAACACTCTGTATAATTGTAGTAATTGTGGAACACGTAGTTGGTTATTGGACCGTGGTAGCTTTACCATTAAATTAACTTAAATTATGTCATTTTTATTAGACAGTGCACACTGGCGAATTTTAATGTTTTACAGGTTTAGCGTTAATGCTGTGATTTATTGTTGCTGCGAATACTTTCTGGTACGCACACGCACATATATATACACACACACACATCACACACAAATTCAGTGTTACACCGTGGCTATTTGAGTTTTTTTGTGGCGTTATCACAGTTTTGTATATAATTTCCGTTTGTGTGATTTTATTCGGTTTGCTAAAAATTTGCAACGAGGTGGCAGTTGAAATATACAATGCTTGCTAATCAAAAATTGATCGAGCTCTTTATGTCTGTTCTGATTCTACGGTGAATCATGCAGAATCGAGCAGAGCTGGCTGTTCGATATTTGCATAAATTATTTGCAGTGCATGATAGCTATACTTTCTCATTATTCGATGCTTGCAATTTAACGGTTGCAATTTAAACTCGCTCATTTGTCAGATGCAGATCACTATTCCTTTTTATCACTAAAAATATTACATTCGTCGCGTTTCCTATATATTTCATTTCGAATTAAAATATTACAGAAAAGAAACGCTTATTTCAATTATTCCAAGATTGCAAATTCTCTGTTATCAGTAGACCGCGGATTTACGCGCGAATTAAAAGTTGCCTGCATCAACTGCAAGATACGGGAGCCGCGAAATTGATCTCTTTTCTCAATAATTATGACAAGTCGAAAGTAGCAACTCTAATTATCAGATGTTAGATTTCGCGTACTCACAACAAAATTGATTAACCGAAATACGATCAAACAATTCTTTTATTTTCGTATCAATCGCTACGCAAAGAGACTCGCCTGTAATCCACATAGTAAATTTCTCAACACGTACACGATTTTCAATCCGCCTGAAAAAATCCTTCAAAATCGGCAAAATACAGTTCGCAAAAATATCGCGGCACACAGTATACTCGAGATGCTATAGACCACCGTGAAACCAGCTTCAGATTCCGCAAAAATCAACCGCAAAAATCAACAGGCGAAAAGTAATCAGAGTCGCGTTGCCGACGGAAACAAGATGGCGTCCCTCGAAGGACGCGACTTCCTATTTCCCCGGTTACGTGCGGCTCGCAACTGGACCTTCGGTTTAACCTTTGAACCCTTGTGTACACGGTCAGGTGGGACACAGGCACAACAGGCACAGCACACGAGAGAGCGCTCTGAACATCTCGAACGATACAAGCAACAACCACAGAACAACAACAACAAGAGCAACATCAGACACACCGTGCACACAAGACGCAAAGTGTCCATACTTTAGCGGCGTCGCAGTCTCGGACACCGTAGACGTCCCATAGAAAAAGAAACACATACGCGTATAAAGGGGACACTCCCTCTGCGGGATTTTCGATCAGGGTAGTTAGCAGCCTCCCGAGGAGGAACCGGAAGTTGACCATGTATGTCCGACAGATCTCTGTGAGACAGGGGGTGCCTGGAGAAGGCAAGGGGAAGGACAGCTCGAGAATGTTGAGGCAACAGGACCAAGATGGCGGCGGGACCATCACCACCGTCCGGGAAGTGCCTAGGTTCAAGATCGAAGATTTTATCCTGATGGCGGATTTCGACGACGGGGACGAGTTCTACAGGGAGAAGGCCGAGAAGGAGCTCAGGGAAACGCCCGAGGTCGTCCAGCAGGCTCTCAAGGACATCAAGCTGATGCTGCAAGGTAACTATCTCCGCCCAGCCTAACAGAGAAACTCGAGCACCTGATGATCCTAACCTGCGAACCGGTCGCAAATCATTTTCTCAGTGAGACTATCCTGCATAGGTCCTAAGAACTTTCTGAAGGCTTCCTGATTTTATTCTGTTCACAGTCAACGCTTTGCACTTGTAGCTATTTAAACTTCAAAAAATCGAATATTTCTTTTGATCTAGAATATTTGTATACAGTACAGGGTGTCCCAGAAAAGTTGGTGTTCGTTGGAGGTGTAAATTCCAAGAAAGTTTTTCCTTTGCGAAAATGTCGTACGTGGCTGTGTTTTCAAGTTATTCGATGAAAACACGGGCCAATCGGAGCGCGCCGAGGGCTGACGTATGCCAGCGTGACGTCATGCCTCGAGAAAAATGGCGGCTGGTGGAAGAGCTAAACTAATTTTCGTTAATAACTCGAAGACGGAAAGACGAATCGAGAATTCGCAAAGGAAAAAGTTACTTGGAATAACCTCAGAAATAAGGGATTTTAATTTCAAGGGATTTGAATATTTTTGGGTGATCCTGTATGCGATTCTTTTGCATTTTATTTAATGATTTAATTGTATCGTCTTTGTAATTTGTTTCTTTACTGAATTTTCTTCGATGCAGTTTTTTAAGCATTAATTTAACAGACCTCTAAGTAGAATAAATAAAACGAGAAATAGAACGAACCGACTTTACAAAGTTTTCCAAACGAATCAAACGAGAAAAAAGGCAGTCTTAAAATAAATCGCAGACAGTACGATATCGGATTACTCGATAGAATCGAGCACGTTTATCGAACGAGATAAAAATTGTTCCGTAAAACTGTCCGAACACAATCTCGATTTTTCATCGATCACAGTTTTCTCTCGTGGTCGCGATTACGTCGTGCAACGATTGCTGTAATGTTCCCTCGAGATCCGGGGCTCCATGAAAATGAAAGTTCCGTTTGCTCCTTGGTAGAACTTGAAAGCAAGAGTGACAGTTCTACGATGGCCAGGTTGAGAACGATTTGTGTACTTTCTACCGTTGAGAGATCACTCGAGATCGCGGGCAAGATAAACAAATCCGTGGTGAACGTCGGGAGTCAGAGTTACATGACTACTTGACACCTTTCCGAAATAAGTTATTAATATACCAACGAAAAAAGGTCGTTTTGAAATATCCTGAAAATTGTGTGTGGAGATACCTAAAAAATTTTACTATAATTACTATAAGTAATTAATTATAACAATTCAGTTTAAATGATTGCCTAAAAGACATCTTCACAAATTGTATCTAAAACTGTCTTAGAAATTGTATCTAAAAATATTTTTAATATTGTATCAAAGTGTCTAGCAATTATTATAAAAATATCTTGAGAACTGCATAAAACATTGAAACTAAAAAGACCATCTCCATCCTGTAATTGTAATTTCATTTATTATCATACTAGAATTTAAAAGATTGCTCGAAAACATTTTTACAAATTGTGCCTAAAAATGTCGTGAAAATTGTATCCAAAAATATTTTTCATACTGTATCAAAGTGTCTAGCAATTATTATAAAAATGAACGAAAAACGATTTTCTCCATCCTCTAATTGTAATTTAATTTGTTACAACAATTCAATTTAAAAGATTGCCTAAAAGACATCTTCACAAATTGTGCCTAAAAATATCTTAAAGATTAGAACCTAAAATATTTTGAAAACTGTGTTAAAATGTCTAGAAATTTGTGTAAAAAATATCTTGAAAATTGCATGAAACATTGAAACCAAAAAGATTTTCTCCCTCCTCAAATTGTAATCTCATTTATTATCATAATAAAATTTAAAAGTTTGCCCAAAAATATCTCCAAAAATTGTGTGTAATAATGTGTTAGAAAATTGTATTCTGAAATATTTAGAAAATTGTATTAAAATACATTGAAAATTGCCAATCACTTGAACTTATTATAAACTTGCAATTAATGCAAAATAACGTTTATTTCCCATAAAAATTCGCAATCCAATTCGACTTCCAAAACCGATGCAGAATCTCCGTAACAAGAATCATATTTCAAGTGTTATCATCATTGCACAAATTTGCACTGGCATTCTTATGCATTTATACTAATGACCGAAATCAAGACGATATACGTTAGATCCGAGGTTACGTACAATTCAGCAAGGGTCATTAACAGCCTTAAATTCATCGACAGCGACGTACCGAACCAACAAATTACTTTCGAACGACTATTTAACGCTCTCTCGAAGACTTTTAGTAGCCATAAATTTCTAAATAGACTCGGATAACAGTGTGACTGGTTCAAGGCAATAATTTTCGCGAAGTCGGTAATGATTTGTGGTTACGACCGCCCATGAATTACTATCCTTGCTCGCGCTCAGAAGCGTGTAGCAAGAAGAATATCGAATGAAGATGGCCTCTGATCTTCGTGTTTTCGATTCCAGACGAACCGGAACTCACGGTACCGGAAGACGACGAGTTTCTCCAGAAATTCCTGCGCCCCTGCAAATGGTATCCGAAAAGCACCTACGAGCTGGTAATCTTCGTTTGTCCATCATTTTTCCATGAAATAATCGTCAACCCTTTAACTGGGTCATTCTACCATCGTGACTATGCACGATGACTACACATTTTTATTTAATGCGACTCGATTTCACTGCTCTGTCCATTCAATTCATTTTTAATTGTCTCAAATCACCGTTTCGTCGATTACTTATGCAAATGAATTTGCACATCGACGTGTATGCAACCTTTTAAGTTTTTGTTGAAGCTCTTCGAAGTCTCGATAGTCTTAAGAAATGTTATATTTAACCTATCACAAATATATATACAAGGTGTCTAATAAATGTCCGACTTCCTTGAAACTAGGGATTCCCGGAGTTATTCTAAGACACTTTTTCCTTTGCGAAAATGTCAGACTCGGCTTCGTTCTCGAATTATTAACGAAAAATGTGGACCAATCGGACCGCGGCTACCGTGAACGGATTTCTGCACCGCGACGAATCTCGCCGAGCGTGGCGTTGCTAATGGCCCAACCGAGATACGCCCCTTCTGAGACCACGCCCCAATTCGTTCGCGTTTTTCGTTGATAACTCGGAAACGAAGCGTCGAATCGCGAAACTGCAAAGGAAAAAGTGTCTCAGAATAATCCCAGGTATTTCCTGTCTCAAGGAACTCGAACATTTTTGAGATAATTGTTACTACGTCGGTGTGATCGATTAGAATATTAATTTCTGCGTTCTACCTTCGACAGCTGAAAAGGTTCTACAAGTTCAGGTTAAACTACCCACGCTATTGCCAGAATTTGCTGCCCAGCAACGAGAAAAAGGCTCTGTCTTCGGACATATTGATTCCTCTATCTGAACGGACACCACACGGGTGCAGAGTGTTGCTGATTAATGCTGGAAAGAAGTGGAATACTAAGGAAATCACCATCGATGAGATCTTCCGAGGTGTTATGCTTTCGTTGGACGCTGCTATGGCGGAACCCAAGACGCAGGTTTGTCAACGATTAAATAAATATAAATATAATATAAATAAATAGGATCAAGAAGAAGTTAGTTTAAAATTAAAATAAAATAAAAATTGTCAGCTTTTGTTCCAACCTGCAAAAGTTACTTTCACATTTTATTTACTTTTTATAATCATTTTAATTTGTTGGAATGTTAGTTAAATAGCATTGCAATAGTTAGAACATAGGTTTCTGTATGAAATAAAAATTGCCAGCTTTTATTTCAATATGCAGAAGGTATATAAACATTTGAATTATTCTTTCAACAATTTATATGAGTTGAAGTCAATATAAATTACGTTCGCATTTCATTTAGTTTTCATAATTATTATAATGTGTTCGAATGTTAGTCGAATAGCATTGCAATAGTTACAATGTAGGTTTCTGCATGAAGTTAAAATTACCAGCGTTTATGCCAATATGCAAAAGTTGCATAAATATTAAAATCTTTCTTTTAACAATTTAAATGAGTCGAACTCGGTATAACAGTGTCGTTTAATACCGTCGAGTAGAAGAATTAACGTTGTTCTCGAGGAACCAGATAATAGAATATGCAAAAGAAGAAATATGCAAATCGCGCGAAGAATCTGTTGACTTTTTCTCCGAGGCACGAATTCAGCGCCGAAGTATGCACAGTTTGTTCAACACTCGGAGTGTCAAGATCGTAGTTAACAAAGATTCTGCAAAATTGATATATGCTTTATGTTCGGCTAATAATTGTGCACATTGAACCTTGTCCTCAAGCATTGCGGAGTCATCCGGCGTTTGCATTTGCGCGAGCCTCCATTTTATCGATGTGTGTAGATCCCGGTGCTTCACACACTTGTGATACGCGTCATGTTTGCAAGCATACTTTGTTCACAGTTTTTAATTTTACTCTTTATTTATCAGCTGGGAGTCCGAGTACTTGTATCGAAACATCCATTGTAAGTTTAACAATAATAACTACGAGCATACGATTTGATAAAGATAATAATCAATTTTTGCGATGATAAATTTAGTTTAAAATTAAGACACGATTTTTTTATGGGTGGAATTTTTATATTTACGTTGATTATAGATTTTAAGGTTATTTGCATGATAAATTGCAAGAAAAATTCTGGGTATAGAGCTATTTGGTCTTGAATGATCTTGCAGTATCATTAAATTCCTCCGGCGTGTTTATCGATCTGTTTCGTTTCAGTTTAATGATAAACAATTTGCTTTTGTAACGATTTTATAGGATGGATTTTGAAACCGTGAATTTCTGCTCTAGATCGCCGGTGTTCACGTGATTTTGAACATGGATGGCTTCTCGCTGAGACACGTGACGCAAATCACGCCAACTTTTGCGGCAATGATGACAGAATGGGTGCAGAGATGTTTGCCATGTCGCCTAAAGGGCATCCATATAGTGAATCAGCCTTTCATATTCAATATGGTCTACGCCATTTTCAAGCCATTCCTTTTAGTAAGTCTTTTGAACAGTTGCTTACATCGAACAACATGATCGAATTGTACCGTCGCCATCTTTGACTCCTCCCTGGTCTCCACCATTTTATTGCAGTTGCAAACCTTGTCCATTTATTCATCAATTTATTGAAGAGATTAATTAATCATCATGTCATTTTCAACAGCAACATACACAAAATGTTGCAAATCGAATACT